>JABUQX010114985.1:0-23355 GCA_015478945.1 Trachelipus rathkii
AAAGAGATATGAGTTTAAAACGCAATGTAAGACATACTTGAAGTATTCCAAACCGCCTCTGATTAAGATAGAAGGACACCCGTTAGCTTGGGTTACAAAATAAAGAGCACAAGACCCCTCGCTTCTCTGCCTTCCTTTAATTAAGAAGGATAAACAAGTAAATTTATTTTTGCTAACCGCCTGACCCGATACAATGCCCTACTTACTGCTTCCTGTAGTTGAATCCAAATTCCGGCCTTACCGATCCTGTGGAAATAAAAATATCTAAAGGGGCGTGCTAAGAGTCACAATTAGAGGTTAAAGTTAAACGCATCAAATGGGGTATGAACCCCCATCAGCTTTTTTAGCTCATCTTAAATTATCCATTTACCCTTCTTTAAGTAATTTACTTATCTCCTAAAATTTCTAAGTGTTTACCGCACGTAAGATTTTGAGCCTTAAAGTATCATCTTTGATTTATTATTTAATAATTATTTTAAAAAACTAGATAGTTTTACCTAAAGGGGAATAAATAAATTAAACAATAAATTTATACCTTTAGTATCAGGGAGATTTAATTTATATTTGATTTTACACCTTGAAAAGAATAGAACTATCTATATCTCATATTTAGGTTTCAATCTATTTAGTTATACATTTATAGAAAAGATATTTTAACATTATTCTTATACCCAGCTGGTTTATAAGTAGTTAAACTACACTTTTTGAAAAATAATTTTTCTATTGAATAAAGTTTAGGAAACCTAAAACTCCTCTTAAGAACTAATTCTTAACGGTTGTAGATATGTTGTATTCAAATTTATATTTAGTTTAAATTCTTGTTATTTAAGCCTTTTATTAATTAACTTTAAAATTTAATAATAAATCTATTAGTAAGAGTTATCTATATTTAGACTTAAACCTTATGTCAACTCAAAACTCAATTAGCAAAAACTAAACTATTTATTTCTTCTCCTGTTTAACAAAAACAACTCTTTCATCAATTACTGAAAGTAGGTCCTGCTCACTGAAGTTTAAAAGCCGCAGTATCCTGACTGTGCTAAGGTAGCATAATAATTAGTTGTTTAATTAACCACTAGAATGAAAGGTCTGACGAAAGAATAATTTTCTTCTGATTGTTTTAAATTAATAAGTAAATAAAAAAGTTTATTTTTCCTAGATAGACGATAAGACCCTAAAACCTTTAATGAGTCTCACTCTTTTTGCTGGGGAGGCAGATTATACCTTCATAATTTATTAAAACAAAATGGATGAACTTTCAAGGTACTTTAGGGATAACAGCATAATTTTTATACAGAGTTTCTTATCGACTTAAAAGATTATGACCTCGATGTTGAATTGATATTACTTTGCTAAGCAACCCTAGTAATTTGTGGGTCTGTTCGACCTTTAATTTATCACATGATTTGAGTTCAAACCGGTGTGAGCCAGGTTGGATTCTATCTTCTACTAAAATCCTGCTTATTTAGTACGTAAGGACCTTTAAGTATTAAATTTTAATAAACTTTCGTTAGAATTATCTATCTAATGTTTTCAAAACATTTACTTAGCTTAGCTACTTTTTTATTTAAATTTTTTCAAAGGTCCTTCAAGTCTTTTTACCAAACTACATACACACCCTAAAGTTAGTAACAAATAACCCACAACAAACAAATATAATTTATAACTCCTATTTGATATTAGAAGATAAACGGGTCCCTCATTACCTAATGAAAACCTGTCTGTTTTAAAAAAAAACTATCAACCCTGTGTCCCCTTTCAAAAAAAAACCACTACAATAAAACACCTTAAAACCTTTAAATAATACTCGTATCTATAATCAGTTTTAGTAGAAGAAGCTAACCTTCTTACATATACAAACACTACTAATATACCGCCTAAAAATACTAAAAATGGGATATAAGAGTATCAAACTCTCACTATTAATCTTAAATAAATCACCATAAGGAAAGACAATAAGACCAAAAAAGCTACTAAAATTTGAGGTCCTTCTGCTAAAATCATTAAGCAAGATATTGCTATACATGCTATTATAAAAAATATTGTTTCAAAAGCTAGTTTAAATAAAACATTAGTTTTGGATACTAAAATCTAGCCGTAATATTACAAATTCCTCTTTTAACTTCTAATTATATATTTTTTCTATCTATATTAACTTTTATTCTTGTATTTAAACATTTACTATCCTCATTGAATTGTCTTGAGTTAATAACATTGATTATCTACTTAAAAATCTCTTTACTCTCTTTCTCGTAACCATGCGAAACATTTTATTGTTTTTTTTATATCTCAATTGCAGTATGCGAAGCAGCTTTAGGTCTTAGTATTGTAGTTATTTACACCCTTAAGAAAGGGAATGAGATAATTAGACCAGTATAATGATAAAAATTTGTATTTTATTACTAATCTCCTTAATAATACCTTCTACTTTTTATTCTCTTGTTAGTTTGTTATTAATTATATTAACTTTATTAGCTTTCTTCTTCAGTCATTATCAAAATTTTTTTATACTTTATAAATTATTCTCTTTAGATTCCCTCTCTTTTTCCTTGATTAGCCTAACTATTTTTATTATAGTTTTAAGAACCTTATCAAGTGTTTCAAATAAAAATATTATAGAGTACAAAAGATACTTTATTACTGTTCTAATTTCATTAATATTAATCTTAATTTTAACCTTTAGAGCTACAAACCTAATTTTATTTTATACTTTATTTGAAGCCTCTTTAATCCCTACTTTTATTTTAATTTTGGGATGAGGTAATCAACCTGAACGTATTCAAGCAGGGGTGTATTTTCTAATTTATATAGTTTTTGCTTCCCTTCCTTTGCTGATTTGTATTTTAATTTGAATTAATACAACTAAAACCTCTAACCTTTTGACTATATATCTTTCTCCTGAAAACCATTTTATATCAAACCTTATATCTCTCGTTCTTATTTTCGCTTTTTCAGTTAAACTCCCCCTCTATTTAATCCATTTATGGCTCAAAAAAGCTCATGTTGAAGCCCCTGTAGCTGGAGCTATAATTTTAGCTGTTATCCTTCTTAAATTAGGAGGGTATGGAATTCTTCGCTTCGCCAGTAAAATAGAACATATATTTTATAACATTAGTCCTTTCATACTAAGTTGATCTCTTATAGGAGGAGTTTTAGTCTCTTTAGTTTGCTTATTTCAAAGAGATATTAAATTTCTAATTGCCCTCTCATCTGTCGCCCATATATCTTTAGTAATAGCAGGTGCTTTGACCTTTTCGTGTTGAGGTATTAACGGGGCTCAATTTATTATAATTGGGCATGGGTTTTGTTCCTCAGGGTTATTTTGTATTTCCAATATACTCTATGAACGAACAAACTCCCGAAGGTTATTCTTATTAAAAGGGTTTCAATCCCTCTCTCCTTCGCTTACTATAATATGATTCCTTCTATGTACATCCAACATAGCAGCCCCTCCTACATTAAACCTCTTAGGAGAGATAAATAGAATCACATCTCTTTTTTCTTGAAACTTAAGATTAACTTGAATTTTAGGAATATTAGTATTTATACCTGCTTGTTATTCACTTTTCCTATTTAGGCAAACACAGCATGGTAAGCCGCCTTCCCTTTTAAAATCTTTTTCAACCCCCTCGTTACGCGAATGATTAACCTTATCCCTTCATTGAGTACCTATAAATTTATTATTTTTAACCTCCTGATTATTACAAATCCACTTGTAAGTAAATAATTTATTAAAATATTAAGTTGTGGTCTTAAAAATGAGAAATGTAACCTCTTTAATATCTTCAATATTACGTTCTAAAGCTTATTATTAGTATAATAATTATTACAAATAAATTTTTTTTAACTTATTGACTACCCACAAACTCAACACCCCTCTCCTTTTTAAAAAAAAAAAAGTTTAACCCTTGTCCACCAAAATTTTCAGACCACCCAAAATCTATTTTCTTAATAGTTAACCTTAAAGATTCACCAACCCCACCCCATTTATTCCCTCTTAGCATAGAAATATTCCATTTAATATATATATATATATATATATATATATATATATATATATATATATATTATATACAAATATATATATATATTATATATATATATAGTATATATATATAGTATATATACTATATTATAATAATAATATATATTATATATAATATATATATATATCAATTGGTGGAGAGGGGGTTTTTCATCAATACAAATCTTTTTGTATTCCTTAGCCTTAATATTTAACCAATAAAACCCCCTAAAACCATACTTACAAAGGCTAACCATTTTAAACTTATAGGGAGCCTTACTGTATTAGGAGTTGGAATTATTACTCATAATAAAATAGACCCCCTAACTAAAGATATAATAGTCAACCCGATCTTAGACCTTAATTTTACTCAATCTTTTTCTTCCCTTGAACAAACTAAAATTTGGTTTGAAAAAATATTGAAGCTCAAAAACACCAATCGAAATGAATATCTTGCTGATAAACCTACTACCATTATTAAAAACCTATAAAATATTAAAAAATTATCTCCTATTACCATAGATTCAATAATTAAATCTTTAGAATAAAACCCAGATAAGAAAGGTACCCCACATAGAGCTAAACTCGATAGGTTTATAATTATGCCCGTGACAGGGAGATTAAAAATCATCCCCCCTATCTTACGGATATCTTGAGAATCCCTTACTCTGTGAATAATTTTTCCACTGCATATGAATAACAAAGCTTTAAATATAGCATGAGCTAATAGATGAATAAAAGCTAATTTTGTAAACCCTATTGCTAAAGTTCTAACTATGATCCCCAACTGACTCAAAGTTGATAAAGCGACTACTTTTTTAAAGTCAACCTCTACTAAAGCCCTTAGCCTAGCTGTAAGAGTAGTTATTAAACCTAAATAAATTAAAAAGCTTATAACTTCAGAGTCCATTAAAAGCCTTTCAAAACGAATCAATAAATAAACCCCCGCTGTTACTAAAGTAGAAGAATGAACTAAAGCACTCACAGGAGTCGGAGCAGCTGTTGCTGTTGGTAGCCAGGCAGAAAATGGAATTTGAGCCCTTTTAGTAATAGCAGCTAATCCCACTAACCACAAAACTAAACTATTATTAATTATTCTTATATATATATGTATCTTCATCTTCCTATTTCAATAAAACAAGCAATACTTAATAATAAAGCAGCATCCCCCACTCGATTTCTTAAAGCTGTAATTATTCCTGCCCTCCTAGATTTCTCATTTTTATAAAAAACAACTAAAATATAAGAAGTTACCCCTAGCCCGTTCCACCCTAATATCATTCTTACTATATTTAGACTAAAAACTAAAAAAAAATATCCTTACTACGAATATAAAAACTAATATTATAAATAAACGATAGTTTAAATTAGATCTTATATACCTGCCTCTATTAAAAAAAATTGAACTTGAGATTAATGCAATAAAACCGAAAAAAATAATAGATACCCAATCTATATAAAAATTAAATAATTTCCTCGCTCCCCCTCTTCTTAAAATCTCCCACTCTAAAACATAACTTTTATTTGAAATTATAAGATCAAAACCAAAAATAATAGATAATATTATAAAAATCATTATTATAATTATTTACCAAAGACTCTCTTTTTCTAAAAAAAATATTTACTATAGTTTATATTTAAAACACTATTTTTGTAATATAGAAACCTTTAAATCCATTTTAACTATCGTAAAATAAACCCTTTAATAAAAATTCTTAATTCAACCTTAATTGATATGCCCTCTCCTTTAAATATTTCTTTTTGATGAAATTTAGGGTCCTTATTAGGATTATGTTTAATATTACAAATTGTCACAAGAATATTTTTAGCCATACACTACTCAGGCCATGTAGATTTAGCTTTTGATAACATCACCTATATCTGCCGGGATGTGAATAATTGGGGAATTATCCGAACCTTACATGCTAATGGAGCTTCAATATTCTTTATCTGTTTGTACCTACACATTGGGCGAGGAATATATTACAGCTTTTATACCCTTACCCACACATGGATATTAGGTACCTCTATTTTACTTCTAACAATAGCCACCGCTTTTTTAGGGTGTGTTCTCCCGTGAGGGCAAATATCATTATGAGGAGCTTCTGTTATTACAAATTTGCTGTCAACAATCCCTTATGTAGGAGTAAACTTAGTTCAATGGTTGTGAGGTGGATTTGTGGTAAGTACCCCAACCTTAACCCGATTTTTCACCTTACATTTTCTACTTCCTTTCGTAATTCTAGCTATAGCAACGCTACATATTATATTCCTCCATCAAACAGGATCTAACAACCCCTTAGGGTTGAAAAGGAATTTACTTAAAATAACTTTCCATTCTTATTTTTCAATAAAAGACCTTGTAGGAGTAATCTTATTCTTCTTAATCCTAACCCTCCTCTCCTTATACGCCCCTTACAGGTTAGGAGATCCAGAAAATTTTAACCTGGCCAACCCTTTAAATTCTCCTCCCCATATCCAACCAGAATGGTATTATCTTTTTGCCTATGCTATTTTACGTTCCATCCCCAATAAATTAGGAGGGGTAATTGCTCTGGTCTTTTCTATTATGATTCTTTACACCCTCCCTTTAACATCAACAAAAAATATCCAATCCCTTCAATTTTACCCTATTAACCAAGTATTTTTATGGTCATTTTTTTCTATCTCCTCCTTATTAACATGAATTGGGGCAAAAATAGTAGAAGCTCCTTATATTATTACAGGCCAAATCTTAACAATTTTATATTTTAGGTTTTTTGCAATTGAACCTATTTTATCAAAAACTTGAGACCAATTAACTTCTTAAAACCC
This sequence comes from Trachelipus rathkii, assembly GCA_015478945.1. Taxonomy (NCBI): domain Eukaryota; kingdom Metazoa; phylum Arthropoda; class Malacostraca; order Isopoda; family Trachelipodidae; genus Trachelipus; species Trachelipus rathkii. The sequence goes on from JABUQX010114985.1 coordinate 6,839, forward strand.
TAACTAAATAAACCGAAACCATTTTTAGAATTAATAAAAATTATGGTTTAAACCAATTATTATGAGTAAATGTACGAATCCCCCGACCCCAACAAAAAAGGGAAAGTCGGGGGGATGTTCGTACTTTTTCTGAGTAAAATCGCAACAACTAAAGTTTGGTTCAGTTGGGGATATTTACAGTTTTCTGAGGAATCCATGGTAGTTAACTATCGTGTATAGTTAAGATAGCTCAGGCGAAAAGATAATACCACTCTGGATGGATATGGGGAGGAGAATTTAAAGGGTTGGCCAGGTTAAAATTTTCTGGATCTCCTAACCTGTAAGGGGCGTATAAGGAGAGGAGGGTTAGGATTAAGAAGAATAAGATTACTCCTACAAGGTCTTTTATTGAAAAATAAGGGTGGAAAGTTATTTTAAGTAAATTCCTTTTCAACCCTAAGGGGCTGTTAGATCCTGTTTGATGGAGGAATATAATATGTAGTGTTGCTATGGCTATAATTACAAAAGGAAGTAGAAAATGTAAGGTGAAAAATCGGGTTAAGGTTGGGGTACTTACCGCAAATCCACGTCACAACCATTGACCTAAGTTTACTCCTACATAAGGGATTGTTGACAGCAAATTTGTAATAACAGAAGCTCCTCATAATGATATTTGCCCTCACGGGAGAACATACCCTAAAAAAGCGGTGCCTATTGTTAGAAGTAAAATAGAGGTAACTAATATCCATGTGTGGGTAAGGGTATAAGAGCTGTAATATTCCTCGCCCAATGTGTAGGTACAAACAGATAAAGAATATTGAAGCTCCATTAGCATGTAAGGTTCGGATAATTCCCCCATTATTCACATCCCGGCAGATATAGGTGATGTTATCAAAAGCTAAATCTACATGGCCTGAGTAGCATATGGCTAAAAATATTCCTGTGACAATTTGTAATATTAAGCATAATCCTAATAAGGACCCTAAATTTCATCAAAAAGAGATATTTAAAGGAGATGGCATATCAATTAAGGTTGAATTAAGAATATTTATTAAAGGGTTTATTTTACGATAGTTAAAATGAATTTAAAGATTTCTATATTACAAAAATAGTGTTTTAAATATAAACTATAGTAAATATTTTTTTTAGAAAAAGAGAGTCTTTGGTTAATAATTATAATAATGATTTTTATAATATTATCTATTATTTTTGGTTTTGATCTTATAATTTCAAATAAAAGTTATGTTTTAGAGTGGGAGATTTTAAGAAGAGGGGGAGCGAGAATATTATTTAATTTTTATATAGATTGGGTATCTATTATTTTTTTCGGTTTTATTGCATTAATCTCAAGTTCAATTTTTTTTATAGAGGCAGGTATATAAGATCTAATTTAAACTATCGTTTATTTATAATATTAGTTTTTATATTCGTAGTAAGGATATTTTTTTTAGTTTTTAGTCTAAATATAGTAAAAATGATATTAGGGTGGGACGGGCTAGGGGTAACTTCTTATATTTTAGTTGTTTTTATAAAAATGAGAAATCTAGGAGGGCAGGAATAATTACAGCTTTAAGAAATCGAGTGGGGGATGCTGCTTTATTATTAAGTATTGCTTGTTTTATTGAAATAGGAAGATGAAGATACATATATATAAGAATAATTAATAATAGTTTAGTTTTGTGGTTAGTGGGATTAGCTGCTATTACTAAAAGGGCTCAAATTCCATTTTCTGCCTGGCTACCAGCAGCAATAGCTGCTCCGACTCCTGTGAGTGCTTTGGTTCATTGTTCTACTTTAGTAACAGCGGGGGTTTATTTATTGATTCGTTTTGAAAGGCTTTTAATGGACTCTGAAGTTATAAGCTTTTTAATTTATTTAGATTTAATAACTACTCTTACAGCGAGGCTAAGGGCTTTAGTAGAGGTTGACTTTAAAAAAGTAGTCGCTTTATCAACTTTGAGTCAGTTGGGGATCATAGTTAGAACTTTAGCAATAGGGTTTACAAAATTAGCTTTTATTCATCTACTAGCTCATGCTATATTTAAAGCTTTGTTATTCATATGCAGTGGAAAAATTATTCACAGAGTAAGGGATTCTCAAGATATCCGTAAGATAGGGGGGATGATTTTTAATCTCCCTGTCACGGGCATAATTATAAACCTATCGAGTTTAGCTCTATGTGGGGTACCTTTCTTATCTGGGTTTTATTCTAAAGATTTAATTATTGAATCTATGGTAATAGGAGATAATTTTTTAATATTTTATAGGTTTTTAATAATGGTAGTAGGTTTATCAGCAAGATATTCATTTCGATTGGTGTTTTTGAGCTTCAATATTTTTTCAAACCAAATTTTAGTTTGTTCAAGGGAAGAAAAAGATTGAGTAAAATTAAGGTCTAAGATCGGGTTGACTATTATATCTTTAGTTAGGGGGTCTATTTTATTATGAGTAATAATTCCAACTCCTAATACAGTAAGGCTCCCTATAAGTTTAAAATGGTTAGCCTTTGTAAGTATGGTTTTAGGGGGTTTTATTGGTCTGATATTAAGGCTAAGGAATACAAAAAGATTTGTATTGATGAAAGGTTTAACACAAATTGATATATATAATATATATATATTATATATAAAATAAAAAACATATATATATATATATATATAATATATATATATATAATATATATATATATATATATATATATATATATATATATATATATATATAATATAGTATATATATAATATATATATATATTAATATGGAATATTTCTATGCTAAGAGGGAATAAATGGGGTAAGGTTGGTGAATCTTTAAGGTTGACTATTAAAAAAATAGATTTTGGATGGTCTGAGAGCTTTGGGGGACAAGGGTTAAACTTTTTTTTTATATAAAAAGGAGGGTGTTGAAGTTTGAGGGTAGCAAAATTGTTAAGAACAGATTTATTTTGTAAGAATTATTATACTTAATAATAATCTTTTAGAAGTGTTTGGAGGTTGATACTAAAGAGTTTTAACATTTCTCATTTTAAAACACAAAACTTTAATATTTAATAAATTATTACTTAAGTGAAGTTTCATTCAAGCTGTTGGTAAAAATTAATAACTGGATTAGGTAATATAAATGACAGGAAAGAGCAATCAAAGAGGAAGTTACTCACCGGTTGAAAAGATTTTTAAAATGGGGGGGGGGAAGGGCGGCTTTCTTTTAGTTATAATCTGCTAAAATAGGAAAATGAATAACTAATAAGTAATTAAAATATTAATATTTAAATTGTCAAAAAATCTAAGTTTCAAGAAAAAGAGATTGTGATTCTATTTATCTCTCTCAAAGAGGTTTAATGTTAGAGGGGCTGCATATGTTTGGATTACATAGAAGGGAATTATATTATAGTAAGCGAAGGAGAGAGGGATTGAAACCCTTTTAATAAGAATAACCTTCGGGAGTTTGTTCGTTCATAGAGTATATTGGAAATACAAAATAACCCTGAGGAACAAATCCCATGCCCAATTATAATAAATTGAGCCCCGTTAATACCTCAACACGAAAAGGTCAACGCACCTGCTATTACTAAAGAGATATGGGCGAGAGATTAGTAATAAAATACAAATTTAATATCTCTTTGAAATAAGCAAACTAAAGAGACTAAAACTCCTCCTATAAGAGATCAACTTAGTATGAAAGGACTAATGTTATAAAATATATGTTCTATTTTACTGGCGAAGCGAAGAATTCCATACCCTCCTAATTTAAGAAGGATAACAGCTAAAATTATAGCTCCAGCTACAGGGGCTTCAACATGAGCTTTTTTGAGCCATAAATGGATTAAATAGAGGGGGAGTTTAACTGAAAAAGCGAAAATAAGAACGAGAGATATAAGGTTTGATATAAAATGGTTTTCAGGAGAAAGATATATAGTCAAAAGGTTAGAGGTTTTAGTTGTATTAATTCAAATTAAAATACAAATCAGCAAAGGAAGGGAAGCAAAAACTATATAAATTAGAAAATACACCCCTGCTTGAATACGTTCAGGTTGATTACCTCATCCCAAAATTAAAATAAAAGTAGGGATTAAAGAGGCTTCAAATAAAGTATAAAATAAAATTAGGTTTGTAGCTCTAAAGGTTAAAATTAAGATTAATATTAATGAAATTAGAACAGTAATAAAGTATCTTTTGTACTCTATAATATTTTTATTTGAAACACTTGATAAGGTTCTTAAAACTATAATAAAAATAGTTAGGCTAATCAAGGAAAAAGAGAGGGAATCTAAAGAGAATAATTTATAAAGTATAAAAAAATTTTGATAATGACTGAAGAAGAAAGCTAATAAAGTTAATATAATTAATAACAAACTAACAAGAGAATAAAAAGTAGAAGGTATTACTATAAGGAGATTAGTAATAAAATACAAATTTTTATCATTATACTGGTCTAATTATCTCATTCCCTTTCTTAAGGGTGTAAATAACTACAATACTAAGACCTAAAGCTGCTTCGCATACTGCAGTTGAGATATAAAAAAACAATAAAATGTTTCGCATGGAAACGAGAAAGAGAGTAAAGAGATTTTTAAGTAGATAATCAATGTTATTAACTCAAGACAAATCAATGAGGATAGTAAATGTTTAAATACAAGAATAAAAGTTAATATAGATAGAAAAAATATATAATTAGAAGTTAAAAGAGGAATTTGTAATATTACGGCTAGATTTTAGTATCCAAAACTAATGTTTTATTTAAACTAGCTTTTGAAATAATATTTTTTATAATAGCATGTATAGCAATATCTTGCTTAATGATTTTAGCAGAAGGACCTCAAATTTTAGTAGCTTTTTTGGTCTTATTGTCTTTCCTTATGGTGATTTATTTAAGATTAATAGTGAGAGTTTGATACTCTTATATCCCATTTTTAGTATTTTTAGGCGGTATAGTAGTAGTGTTTGTATATGTAAGAAGGTTAGCTTCTTCTACTAAAACTGATTATAAATACGATTATTATTTAAAGGTTTTAAGGTGTTTTATTGTAGTGGCTTTTTTTTTGAAAGGGGACACAGGGTTGATAGTTTTTTTTTAAAACAGACAGGTTTTCATTAGGTAATGAGGGACCCGTTTATCTTCTAATATCAAATAGGAGTTATAAATTATATTTGTTTGTTGTGGGTTATTTGTTACTAACTTTAGGGTGTGTATGTAGTTTGGTAAAAAGACTTGAAGGACCTTTGAAAAAATTTAATAAAAAAGTAGCTAAGCTAAGTAAATGTTTTGAAAACAATTATGATATCGATAATTAACAAAAGTTTATTAAATTTAATACTTAAAGGTCCTTACGTACTAAATAAGCAGGATTTTAGTAGAAGATAGAATCCAACCTGGCTCACACCGGTTTGAACTCAAATCATGTGATAAATTAAAGGTCGAACAGACCCACAAATTACTAGGGTTGCTTAGCAAAGTAATATCAATTCAACATCGAGGTCATAATCTTTTAAGTCGATAAGAAACTCTGTATAAAAATTATGCTGTTATCCCTAAAGTACCTTTTTGGGTTTAATATAAGTTATATGAAAGTTCATCCATTTTGTTTTAATAAATTATGAAGGTATAATCTGCCTCCCCAGCAAAAAGAGTGAGACTCATTAAAGGTTTTAGGGTCTTATCGTCTATCTAGGAAAAATAAACTTTTTTATTTACTTATTAATTTAAAACAATCAGAAGAAAATTATTCTTTCGTCAGACCTTTCATTCTAGTGGTTAATTAAACAACTAATTATTATGCTACCTTAGCACAGTCAGGATACTGCGGCTTTTAAACTTCAGTGAGCAGGACCTACTTTCAGTAATTGATGAAAGAGTTGTTTTTGTTAAACAGGCGAAGAAATAAATAGTTTAGTTTTTGCTAATTGAGTTTTGAGTTGACATAAGGTTTAAGTCTAAATATAGATAACTCTTACTAATAGATTTATTATTAAATTTTAAGTTAATTAATAAAGGCTTAAATAACAAGAATTTAAACTAAATATAAATTTGAATACAACATATCTACAACCGTTAAGAATTAGTTCTTAAGAGGAGTTTTAGGTTTCCTAAACTTTATTCATAGAAAATTATTTTTCAAACTTGCCATCCCAATTTACCTTTTATTGGCGGTATAAGATAATGTTAAAAATATCTTTTCTATAAATGTATAACTAAATAGATTGAAACCTAAATATGAGATATAGATAGTTCTATTCTTTTCAAGGTGTAAAATCAAATATAAATTAAATCTCCCTGATACTAAAGGTATAAATTTATTGTTTAATTTATTTATTCCCCTTTAGGTAAAACTATCTAGTTTTTTAAAATAATTATTAAATAATAAATCAAAGATGATACTTTAAGGCTCAAAATCTTACGTGCGGTAAACACTTAGAAATTTTAGGAGATAAGTAAATTACTTAAAGAAGGGTAAATGGATAATTTAAGATGAGCTAAAAAAGCTGATGGGTTCATACCCCATTGATGGTTTAACCTCTGAATTGTGCTTAGCACGCCCTTTAGAATTTTATTTACCACAGGGATGGTGGCCGGAATTTGGATTGCAATCTACAGGAGCAGGTAAGTAGGGGTATGGGCAGGGTTAGAAATAAATTTACTATGTTTTATCCCTTTCTTAATTAAAGGAAAGGCAGAAGCGAGGTCTTGTGCTCTTTATTTTTTAACCCAAGCTACTGGGTCTCTTCTACTCTTAATCAGAGGGTTGGATACTTCAAGTTATGATCTTACATTAAAACTTTATATAACGGTTGGCTTATTAATTAAAGCTGGAGTTGCACCTTTCCATTTCTGATACCCTGTAGTTGCTTTTCAGATTAAATGGTCGGAGTTTATTGTTTTAAGAACTCTTCATAAGATTGCTCCTTTGTCATTATTATACCATTGTGAATTGTTTATACTAGGACAGTTTATATATTTAACTGTAATTATGAGAGGAGTGGTAGGGGCTTTAGGGGGGTTGAATGAACTAAAGGTACGAGGGGTTTTGATTTACTCTTCTATCAACCACATAGGGTGGGTAATAATACCTTTAATTGAACACAATATAGGCTGGGCGGTTTATTTTAGGGTGTACAGTATAATATTAACATCTGTTGTTATATTAGTTCGTCAATACAGAATTTATGATTTAATACAACTTTGCAGAGCAGAAACTCCATTTTGACATGGGTTTATTTTTAGAGTTAGACTACTCTCTTTGGGGGGAGTACCTCCTTTTTTAGTTTTTTTTGTTAAATGTTGATTGTTTTACCTGATAATTCCATTTATAGACCCTTTTGTTTTATTAGTTCTTATTTTTATAAGAACTATTACACTATATTATTATATTATATTAGGGGTTCCTCCATTAATCTTTGTTTGAGAAGACCCAGTAGCTCAGCAATGTTTTATAGATTTAATAGTTGTTAGCTTTGTACTTTTTACTAGAATTCTAGGGTTTTGAATTATACCAGCTTTTATAATTTGGTTGTTATAACCAGGCTTTTACAATAAATTGTATACTCGGGTTTGCAACTTGAGAATTTTTTAAACCATCTCTTCTACATGTTTACAACCTATCGCTTAGAAGCTTTCATAGTATGCAACGTTGGTTTTATTCTACAAACCACAAAGATATCGGAACGTTGTATTTTGTGTTCGGGGCTTGAGCAGGGGCTGTTGGGACAGCTCTTAGAGTAATTATTCGAACTGAGTTAGGGAACCCTGGGAGGTTAATTGGGGACGATAAGATTTATAATGTGATTGTTACTGCTCATGCTTTTGTTATAATCTTCTTTATGGTTATACCTATTATGATTAAAGGTTTTGGTAATTGGTTAGTGCCTTTAATATTAGGGGCTCCTGATATAGCATTCCCTCGTATAAATAATATAAGATTTTGGCTTCTTCCTCCTTCACTAATTTTATTATTAAGAAGGGGTTTAGTAGAAAGAGGGGTGGAACTGCTGGACTGTTTACCCCCTTTATAGCAAGAGGGTTAGCTCACAGAGGGGCTTCATTTGATTTAGGAATTTTTTCCCTTCACTTAGCTGGAGCTTCTTCAATTTTAGGGGCTGTGAATTTTATTACCACTGTAGCTAATATACGGGCGGATGGAATAAGGATGGATCGGGTTCCTCTTTTTGTCTGGTCTGTTTTAATTACAGCATTCTTCTATTACTGTTCATTACCTGTTTTTTAGGCAGGGGCTACACAATATTATGTAAGAGAGAGAATTAGGTTCTGTTAACAATTAGAGAACCAATTGTTTTAAGATTGATTTTGTACCAGCATTTTTTTGGTTTTTTGTTCCTGAGGTTTATATTTTGATTTTACCCCATTTGGGATAATCTCCATATTCAGAACTAATGGTGAGTAAAAAAGAAGCTTTTGGAACATTAGGGATAATTTATGCAATAAGTTGCTATTGGGGTGTTTAGGGTTTGTTTGTATGGGCAATCATATATTTCCTGTGGGTTAATAGATGTAGACACCGTGCTTATTTACTTCAGCCACTATAATTATTGCGGTCCCTACAGGTAATTTTTGGTTAAGAACTTTACAAGGGGCCCATTTAAGGTTTAGTCCTGCTTTGCTTTGGGCTTTAGGGTTTATTTTTTTATTCACATTAGGAGGGTTGACAGGGGTGATTTTAGCTAATTCCTCTATTGATATTATCCTACATGACACCTACTATGTAGTAACCCATTTCCACTATGTTTTATCCATAGGAGCAGTATTTGCTATTTTTGGGGGTGTTGTACATTGATTTCCTTTGTTTACTGGGTTAAGGATAAGGAGCTTTTGGTTGAAAGCTCAATTTTTAATTATATTTATTTTAGTGAACTTAACATTTTTCCCTCAACACTTTTTAGGGTTGGGAGGGATGCCACGCCGGTACTCTGATTATCCTGATATCTATAGATTTTGAAATTTGGTCTCTTCCATTGGGTCTCTACTTTCTGTTGTTTCTGTAATAATATTTTTACTGATTATTTGAGAGGCTCTCTTAGCGGAGCGTTATTATATGGCTTTAGAAAGGTTGAGTTCCTCTTTAGAGTGACTCCACCCCCACCCCCCTGCGGACCATAGTTATGATGAAATTCCAATAAGAACTTTTTAACCCTAAAGCAGCAGTTGAGTGTAAAGGAGTTAGAATCCTTAAAAGGTAGGAACCTTTAAGAATGTCTTGATGAAATAGGTTGGGTCTGCAAGATAGGGTCTCTCCTTTAATAAGGCAGTTGATTTTTTTCCACGACCATACTATAATTGTTATTATTTTAATCATTAGAGTTGTAGGTTTTATCATATTGAGAATGATAGGAGGGGGGTTTATCAATCGGTCTCTATTAGAAAATCAGTTAATTGAGATGATTTGAACTGTACTGCCCGCGTTAATTTTGCTCTTTATTGCTTTTCCATCCTTACGCCTTCTTTATTTATTAGATGAGGCAGGGGCTCCAAGGCTGACGATCAAAGTTATTGGACATCAATGGTATTGAAGATATGAGTATTCAGATTTTAAAACTACAGAGTTCGATGCATATATAATCCCTGACAAAGAGTTAAGAGTTGGTAGTTTTCGTGTACTGGAGGTGGACCATCGAACTATTATACCATTTTTAACACAAATCCGTATATTGGCTACAGCCTCTGATGTAATTCACTCTTGAACTGTCCCTAGGTTAGGAGTAAAAGTTGATGCTGTCCCAGGCCGACTGAACCAGTTAAGGTTTTTAACTGAACGTACAGGGGTTTTATATGGGCAGTGTTCTGAGATTTGTGGGGCCAACCACAGGTTTATACCTATTGTCTTAGAAACGGTTTTACTAAAAGCATTTTTATTTTGGTTAGAAGGTTAGCAAGGTTGGCTGAGGATAGGCGGAAGGTTTTTAATCTTTTTACAAAGAAGTTAGTTAATTAAATAATATAAGGTTGTCAATCTTAAGTTGAGTATAATACCTCAAATACACCCACTTCCTTGGGTCAGGTTATTAGTATTAGTCTTAGGGTTGGCTGTAGTATATATGATTTTAGTTTATTTTTCAGTCAGGAAGAATTCAAATATGAAAAATAGGAGAGTTGGTAAGGTGAAGTATTCATGAAAATGATAACGAACTTATTCTCGGTGTTTGACCCCTCATCGGGGGTGGGTATAAGCTCTAACTGGGTCTCTTTAGGGTTTGGGGTTTTTATATTCCCTATAGGCAAATGAAGCCTTAACTCACGGGGAGGGGGTTGGTTAAGTTTTATTTTCAATAAGCTATACTCTGAGGTCAAACCTATTTTTTCACCCAAAAATAGGAGTACCTCTATTATATTTATAGCGGTATTTTTATTTATTCTTACAAACAATACATTAGGACTTGTTCCTTATATTTTTACAGCTACAAGCCATTTAGTAGTAACACTAAGGTTAGCTTTGCCTTTATGATTAGGATATTTTAGCTATGGTTGGGTTATAAATATTAAATGGATATTAGCACACTTATTACCGCAAGGTACCCCTATTGTCCTTATACCTTTTATGGTAATTATTGAAAGTGTGAGTAGGTTGATCCGCCCTATAACATTAGCTGTGCGATTGATAGCTAATATGATTGCAGGACATCTTTTACTTACATTAGTAAGTAGCGCGGTGTATATTTTTAACCTGAATAGAGTGTTGAGGGTAGGGATTTTACAGATTTTATTAGTTGTGTTAGAGGTAGCTGTGGCTATCATCCAGGCTTATGTATTTGTGGTTTTGAGGGTTTTATACTCCAGAGAGATTTAAATGATAAGCTTTAACCACCACCCTTTTCACCTTGTCAACCCCAGACCTTGACCACTTACTAGTTCTATAGGGGCTTTTTTGCTTACTAGTGGATTGGTGAAATGGTTTAATTTCTTTTCTATAGATCTTCTATTAGTAGGGGGGGTTAGGGTTTTACTATCTATAGTTCAATGGTGGCGGGATGTAGTACGGGAGGGGACTTTTCAAGGTCTTCACACTATTAAAGTGCAAAAAGGGCTTCAATGGGGTATGCTTTTGTTTATTATCTCTGAGGTCTTATTTTTATTCTCTTTTTTTGGGTTTTTTTCCATAGTAGATTAAGCCCTAGAATAGAGATAGGGGGGTTTGACCCCCCGAAGGGGTTCAACCTTTTAACCCTTTTAACATTCCCTTATTAAATACCGTGATTTTATTAAGGTCGGGGGCTACTGTAACATGAGCTCACCATAGGCTATCATTAACAGTTTTCCTCGGGGTCTATTTCACTAGTCTTCAAGCATTTGAATATATGGAGGCCTCTTTTTCTATCTCAGACTCAGTATATGGGGCTACATTTTTTGTAGCTACTGGGTTTCACGGCCTCCATGTAATTATCGGGACTACTTTCCTTTTAGTATGTTTAGGACGGCTGGCGCTGGCACATTTTTCTGCAACCCATCATTTCGGGTTTGAAGCGGCCGCCTGATATTGGCATTTTGTAGATGTGGTGTGGTTATTTTTGTATATTTCTATCTACTGATGAGGAGCTTTCTTCTATAGTATAAAGAGTATGGTTGGTTTCGAACCAAAAGGTCTTCAGGATTAAATTTTTGATTTTTAGAGGGGTCACTATTTTAGTTGTTGCTACTATCCTCTTATTTTTATTCCCTCTACTAGGGGGTAAGCAGAGTTCAAATTTTGAAAAAGGGACCCCTTTTGAATGTGGGTTTGACCCTCTAGGAAGGGGGCAGTTAAATTTTTCCATCCGGTTCTTTTTGATTGCTATGGTTTTTATGATTTTTGATGTGGAGATCGCTTTACTACTGCCGTTGGTAGTAGCCGCCCCAAGGGTAAATTATATGATTTGAGTCCTTAGTAGGGCGGCCTTCCTTTTAATTCTAACCCTAGGGACTTTTTTTGAGTGGAAGGAAGGGGCGTTGAACTGAAAGGAGTAAAACTATAGTTTATAAAAACAGGTGATTTACGTTCATAAGAAGAGATAAGGTTAGGTAATTTTTAAAGCAAAAAAAAAGAGGAGGGCCCTAATAGAGATGGGGAGAAAGATTTTTCAAGCGAGGGCTATTAATTTATCATACCGAAGTCGGGGGAGAGTAGCCCGGACTCAGATAAACATATAAGCTAAAAGGAGTGTCCAAGATGTAAGAAGGGAGTTCAGGTCATTTGGGTTGATAAAAAGGACCCTAAATATAAAACTTATGAATAAAATCCTTCTATACTCTGCTAGGAAAAACAAAACAAACCCCCTTGCCCTATACTCAGTGTTGAAACCTGAAACAAGCTCAGACTCCCCTTCCGAGAAATCAAAAGGGGTGCGGTTAGTTTCTGCTATAGCAGAGGTTAACCACAGGGTGGCTAAAACAGGGCTAATCCTTAAGATAGGGAAGGTGAAGTTTGATAAGAATGAGTATATATTAAAAGAGGAGGACAAGGCCACTAACCTTAGGGTAATAATTAGCGAAAGCTGACCTCGAGGAGATTGTCTGGGCTACGTAGGCTGGCAGGCTGAGAATATATTCATATTAGAGTTGAGGCTCAAGCCTGCCCTAAGGGTGGGTGTAATAGCTCATAGCGGAGAGCAAAACATAAGATAAAGATATTGGTGAAATCAATACCTCTTCCTCTACTAATGATTTAACGACCTCACAGGTCATTAAAACTGCGTAAATGTTAGTGTATTGTTTAGGTCTTAAATAAATTAATTGAAGTGGTAGATGTTTAAAATTAAAGTGTCTTTAGAGAGGAGTTTAATGGCGTCACTGAAAGGTTGAAGAACTCATCAACTATTTAGGAAAATGTAAGTTACTCAATATTACTTTAAAGACTTCGTTCACAAAGAGTAAAAAAAGGCAACTTATGTAAAATACAAACCAGTAGGATTATTAATTTTAATAAATTATAAAAGATAACCACTTTAGAATATAAAGCCAAAATCAAGAGGCGGGCCTCTGTTACAGGCTATAATGGAAGGTTCCTATACCTTAAGGTTTTACCTTGGCCTATTGGTTAAGTAAAAGTGCTCTATATGGGATCTCAAGATAAGATAGGGTTAGAGCAAAAGAAGTTGCCCTCCATTCACCCCCAATAGTTAAATTTGGGGTCTGGTTAATTTTATGGGCCAGCGCCTCCCCGATAAAATCAGTGCCAGCAGTCGCGGTTAGACTGAAGGGGGTCAACTGAGCTCAAAGGATAGGCGGGAATTTTAACCTTTAAGAAAAAGGTGAAATTTTTCTTTAAAAAGGTTCTCCCTGGTAAACCTTCAAAATTTAAAGGATAAACAAGGATTAGATACCCTTCTATATTTAAATGAAAAATCTTAAGGAAGGTAGTTGTTATAGTCTTGAAACCCAAAAGGTATGGCGGAATTTAGTTAAATCAGAGGAACCTGCCCGGTAAGCGATACCCCACGTTATATCTTACCTTTTTTAGGTTTGTATACCGTCGTCTAAGTTATGTTTATAAGTCTAAGAGCTAGAAGTAAGGATAATGAATTCAGATCCAGGCGCAGCTTTAATAGGTCGAGGTGGGTTGCATTTAAACTCTTAATGGTAAGAGAGGGGAGTATCTGAAAATAGGATTTGAAAGTAATTTAAGTTTAATAAGCTTAAATGAGTGGATTTCTAAATATGTACATATCGCCCGTCACTCTCAGCAGATGAGATAAGTCGTAACAAAGTAGATGTACTGGAAAGTGCCTCTTTAGTTTGGAAATTGAGGATGATGCTCTCAAAAAGTAGCTTCTACCCAACCTTCATTTTTAAATTAAAGAAACTACTATCCTTCAAAGATAGAATCCGTGCAGTAGGAGTATAATGTATCAGCATATTACTTTTTCATAGTAAAAGAAGACAGGGGGACCGGTACAGGAGTTTCTAACTCTATTACTATTAATTAATAAATTAGAAACTCCTGTACCGCCACCGCTTTTTTAGGGTATGTTCTCCCGTAAGGGCAAATATCATTATGAGGAGCTTCTGTTATTATAAATTTGCTGTCAACAATCCCTTATGTAGGAGTAAACTTAGTTCAATGGTTGTGAGGTGGATTTGCGGTAAGTACCCCAACCTTAACCCGATTTTTCACCTTACATTTTCTACTTCCTTTTGTAATTATAGGCATAGCAACGCTACATATTATATTCCTCCATCAAACAGGATCTAACAACCCCTTAGGGTTGAAAAGAAATTTACTTAAAATAACTTTCCACCCTTATTTTCAGAAGCCCAAATTATTATCTGAAACCGATGTATCATGAATACATATTATAACAAATTTAGATTTCTTTGTTTTTACTCCCATGACATTATAAATAGGCTTGACTACGCTTGATCACTACAACAAATTGTAAATTTTTTACGGTTGTACAAAGGAGATATCTCGAACACATGCCTATATTAAATATGAGCCACAACTATTATCTGAAACCGATCTAACGTGAATACGTATTATAACAATTTTATATTTCTTTGCTATTACACATGTAACAATATAAATAAGTTTGACCACGATTTATCTCTACATCAAATTAAAAATGTTTTACGGTTGTGCAAAGAAGATTCCTCAAACACCTGCCTAAATTATCTAGGGGCTCAAATTAATATCTGAAACCGATTTAACAATGAATTTGATGTCGTGATAAGCGTACTCAAGCTTATTTAATTTTTTTTATGTGTATAACAAAGAAATCTAAATTTGTTATAATATGAATCCATGTTAGATCGGTCAGATATTAATTTGAGCCCCTAGATAATTTAGGCAGGTGTTGAGGAATCTTCTTTGTACAACCTTTAAAACATTTTTTAATTTGATGTAGAGATAAATCGTGGTAACTTATTTATATTGTTACATGTTGTAATAGCAAAGAAATATAGATTTGTTATACGTATTCAGCGTTAGATCGGTTTCAAGATATAGTTTGTGGCTCATATTTAATTAGGCCATGTGTTCGAGGATATCTCCTTTGGTACAACCGTAAAAAAGTACAATTTGTTGTAGTGATGCAAGCGTAGTCAACCTAAATTTATATTATGGAGTAAAAACAAAGAAATGTAAAATTTGTTATAATATGTATTCATGTTAAATCGTTTCAGATAATAATTTGGGCTCTTGAATAAATAAGGGTGGAAGTTTATTTTAGTTAAAATTTCTTCAACCCTAAGGTGGGTTGTTTAGATTTCGCTGTTTTTGTATTGGAGAATATAATTGTGCGTTTGCTATGCTATAATAACAAGGAAGTAGAATGTTAAGGTGAAAAATCGGTTAAGGTTGGGTACTTACCGCAAATCCACCTCACAACCATTGAACTAAGTTTACTCCTACATAAGGGATTGTTGACAGCAAATTTATAATAACAGAAGCTCCTCATAATGATATTTGCCCTTACGGGAGAAAATACTCTGAAAATTACAAGGTACAAGAGCTTCTAACTTATTATAATAGTAATAGAGTTAGAAGCTCTTGTACCGGTCTCCCTGTTGACTTCTTCTACTATGAAAAAGTAGGGTGCTAATACACTATACCCTTGTTGCAGGGATTCTATCTTTGAAGGATAGTAGTTTCTCTAACTTAAAAATGAAGGTTGGGTAGAAGCTACTTTTTGAGAGCATCATCCTCAATTTCCAAACTAAAGAGGCACTTTCCAGTACATCTACTTTGTTACGACTTATCTCATTGGCTGAGAGTGACGGGCGATATGTACATACTTAGAAATCCACTCATTCAGGCTTATTGAACTTGAATTACTTTCAAATCCGTTTTTCAGATAGGCTTCCCTCTCTTTCCATTAAGAGTTTAAATGTAACCCACCTCGACCTATTAAAGCTGCGCCTGGATCTGAATTTATTATCTCTACTTCTAGCTCTTAGATTTGTAAATATAACTTAGACGACGGTATACAAACCTAAAAAAGGTAAGATATAACGTGGGGTATCGCTTACCGGGCAGGTTCCTCTGATTTAACTAAATTCCGCCATACCTTTTGGGTTTCAAGACTATAACAACTACCTTCCTTAAGATTTTTCATTTAAATATAGAAGGGTATCTAATCCTTGTTTATCCTTTAAATTTTGAAGGTTTACCAGGGAGAACCTTTTTAAAGAAAAATTTCACCTTTTTCTTAAAGGTTAAAATTCCCGCCTATCCTTTGAGCTCAGTTGACCCCCTTCAGTCTAACCGCGACTGCTGGCACTGATTTTATCGGGGAGGCGCTGGCCCATAAAATTAACCAGACCCCAAATTTAACTATTGGGGGTGAATGGAGGGCAACTTCTTTTGCTCTAACCCTATCTTCTCTTGAGATCCCATATAGAGCACTTTTACTTAACCAATAGGCCAAGGTAAAACCTTAAGGTATAGGAACCTTCCATTATAGCCTGTAACAGAGGCCCGCCTCTTGATTTTGGCTTTATATTCTAAAGTGGTTATCTTTTATAATTTATTAAAATTAATAATCCTACTGGTTTGTATTTTACTAAGGTTGGCTTTTTTTACTCTTTTTGAACGTAAGTCTTTAAGGTATATTCAAAAACGT
>JABUQX010114986.1:0-23364 GCA_015478945.1 Trachelipus rathkii
ATATATATATATAATAAATATAATAATAATATATAATTATATATATTATAATATTAATATATAATAATAAATAATTTTATATATATATATATAATATATAAATATATATATATATATTATTATATTCTAATATATATACACTATATATACATTATATAAATATTTTTTAATGTTATTAATTAAATAAAAAATATATAATAAAAGTATATATATTTTTTTTTATTTTTAAAAAAATATAATCATATTATTTTAATATACTTTTTTAAATTATTTTTATATTTTAATAAAATAATAATAATAAAATAAAATATTATTTGTTATTTTATATTCTTGCATTATACTATTATTTTATATCTTTTTTAAATTTATTTTCTTCTATTCCCATGCATACTATAGAAAATTTTGCAACAGTTGCATTAGGAACAATACCAATATATAATACAAAAAAAAGTGAATGTGTCATAAAGGTATCGAATTTAACCCAGGTGTAGATGTATTCATGTAGTAATAAAAATAACAAGGCCAAACAAAAGAAAAATGTAAGGACAAAAAGATCTAAAGAACAAAAGGCCAATTAGATAAAATGACATATATTAAGACAGACTAAAACACCTTGTTCTTTAATGGTGTTTAAAATGTCGCTTAAAGGATAAGAAAGAGTCACATTCGATCTGCTACGCAAGTAAAGTCGCATGCGAGTTGTGTGAATAAATTAAGAAAAAGATTCTATTTAAGGAGTACGCAAGAAAAGAGACGTGTCTCAAAAGACTTATGACTTTAAAATTTGTCTTTATTATGTGTTGTGTTTTCGATTAGTAATTTCAAAATTGATTTAATAAAAAATTCATGAGCAATTGAAATATTATTATTGTTTTAAAGTGTATCCTATGACTATATGCGATCCTATTTTTAATATATAAAAAAGAAATCAGCAAGTACACAAGATAGTGTGAGCTCGAGAAGTTTTATAGAAGTTTCAGTTTATCTGATCTATTTTTGATATTCTTTGTGTTGTGGTTAATCTAGGAAAAAGAGGAATATAAAGAAAGTCTGATATTGAAGATAGCATTGTATAACACAGGAGTATATATAAAAACTCTCTAGATTTTAAGATAATCTAAAAATTTAATTATATTTTGTATGTCTTTATTATAATTTCTCTTATTATCATTTTTATATCTTTCATTTTGGAATAAATTTATATATTAATTTTTTATCTGGAATAAATGTATATTCAGTAATTTAGTTTATTTTTAAATTAGAATTAATAAATTGTATAATTATTAACTATATATATTACATATATTATATTATTAATACTATAATAAATTAATATATATATATATAATATAATTATTATATATAATATATATATTTTAATAAAAATTAGTTAGATATATAATTACTCATTTAAATAATAATTAATAAATACGATTATATTATATTATACAATAAACATAAATATTATACTCAATCAACATAAATTAGGAATATGCTCAGAAAATTAAAACTATATATACTATAAACTATATATATATTAAAAAAATAGCCTATATAATTATAATATATATTATATAGTTATTATACACTCTCATAAACCAATTTATAAAGATATATAATACTATTTATATATATATTATTATATTAAAAAATATTATATTTATAAAATAAAAAAAAAAAATAATAAATACATATATATATATATATAATATTATTTATATATGAATGCCCAGATAATTGTCTAAAAATGTTATATCAATTATCTATCAAAAAATCGAGATGTTTCCCGCATAACTCTCAAAAGATTGACCAAAATTTATTATCAGTATTAGATTTATTATACTATAGATGTTAATCAAATTAAGCTGAAATAATTTAATAATTTTTTTATTTTCCTATCACTTTTAATACTCATATTATTTAATTCTGTATGGGTATCTAAAATCTCATTCAAATCGTTAATATTTATATATATAATAGCTTTTATTTATATAAATACTTTCTTGTTCAAAATATGTGGTTATATTATCTTATGTTATATTATTTTTTACTCTTTTTGTCATTTATGTATCTTGGCCAAAATATACTTCTTTTTTGATGATTATCTCTAAACACTATATAATTTTACATCCTAACGTACAAGACTACTTTTTTTCCTAGGCTTTTGCTTATTAAATATACCTCCGACACAATATGACAACCAGCTGCAAGTGGTTCTCCTCTCTCTATATAATTTAAAAGTTGGTCTATATATTTTTATACTGAGATTTTTTTAAATATTTGACTAAATATAGAAAAATACATTATTAATCAACTATATTTTATATATATATCTTATAATTTTTAATTTTATATTTTTTTATCCTCAATTGATATTTGTTGATACCTATACAGCCGGAGAAGATACACATTTAAAATATATGAAAAAAATGTGAGATTGAAAAAAAAAAATATTTTTTAAAATTAATACATAAGTACAAATAAAAATGTTTACGATAAGTTAAATTTAATGACAGGAAGATAATAACTATTTTGGTCAAAAGTAGTTGATCATCTTATCGAAAAAGTAAAAAAAAAGTTAAAAAAAATCTTTTCCATAAATATAGGTATATAAAATACTTATTCATTTACATTAAGATTTTGAAATGAATTATACTAGAAATATATATAATTTAGAATTACCATAAAAAAAATATTTGTAAAATATTAATATAGTATCATAGTTGCAAAAACTAATTTGTAACAGTGGATTGAATTAAGTCAGTTAAAGTGTATATTTTTAAAAAAAATAATAACAATCCCAATTCTTATTCACTCTGAAGGATGAGTCGAGAGGCGAGTGGCCAGGGTTTGATCGCTCATCTGCATCCTAGGTAGCAATATTATATACTGCGAGATTTGATAAAGAAATTAATGTAATAAATCTTACTTATCTAATCTGAAGCAAATTATCAACTCTACCCAATTTACATGTTCATTATATTTAAAAAAGGAGTCATTAAAAAAAAGCGTTATTTATATTCAGCAAGTTATAATTATCGTATTTACAATTATCACAAGTCAGTTATAAAATTGGGATAGAGCACAAGAAATAATAACTACTAATTGTCAAAACGTAGGGCAATTGCCAGTTTCATATGGCACAAATATGAGTTGAAGCAATGAAAACGGCTTTTGCCAATTGAAAAAAAACTTTACTATTTAAGACGTTTCAACTGCTGGTATAGTACACCTATAATTAAGGATATAGAAATGAATAACTCTAAAGAACTCTTTCTTTGACGATAGTTCCGTATTCCAAATAAAAATATACATATATATAAATAGAGATAAATGACATCATATCACAACTGCAAATTAAGCTATGAACTTATTGAAAGAACTTAAACAAAATCAGACGCCAATAACGCTACCTGAGTCTACCAGATAGTAAGAATCAATAAAATACTTCAACCCTACAATAATTAGGAGCCATCATTCAATGAAAGAAATAAGAATATATAAAAAAGAAGAAAGATGATATAAAACTGAGCTCAAAAAAAACTATTTGGTGATGTGGAAATTAATGACCTTCCAACTATCATGACAAACATAGAATTCAATTAAAAGAGCAAGATTTTTTTTGTAACATCATTCTAGCTTATCAAGTATCGTCACGGTTGTTGTGTTCAGTTTTAAAGTTGCCAAACAACACCAGAGTCGTCAAACCATAAACCTGAATAAAAAACACCTACAGAACCAACACCTTTTACAAGCAATATAACTGATTCATTACAAGTTCCACTAGTATAATGACAAACACACCAATTACAAAAGAATAATGACTTAGCGCAGAATGATTGATAAACAATCACCAAGACAAACGTTAGATGATGATCTGCAGTTGTCTATGTGTCAAATGTTTGGCAATCTTGAGTGTAAAACTCGCAAGGATAATACTTGGTCCTGTCCTCCAGCTAGTGTGTGCAATTGTGAGATGAGAAAAAAATCTATTCGTAATTAATTATAAAACAGAAATAAAGTCCAAGCAAAAAGGCAGAAACATTTGAATTTCAAGGTACAACCTTTTCTGTTTACTTCGTATATAAATACTATGCTGGTCAAAACAGATAATGCTAATTGCAATATTCTTTAAGGTATGTTCGGGAAGAGGGGTGGTTGGGGTGCATTTTGTGAGTTGGGTTATTAAGGGATATACCTACAACCTATATAAAATTCTTTAAAAAAATAATCAATTATATAATTGAATAGATTGCCTATGCAGACGCGAAAGAAGTAAAAAAATATATAATAATATATGTATATAGTTATAATTATATATTAATAATACGGTATAAATAGTTTAATGACAATATTATATGTAGTACATTATTATATATAAAATAAGATGTAATGTATCAGTAATATTATACAATAGATAATATCAAACTCCAATCGTTGATCAGTATCTCGCTAATGCGTGGTCTAAATTAAAAAATTTCCAAACCTGCCCGGGTTTAATACCTGAAAAAAAACATGGCCTGGCTACTTCACTATTCACATTAGTATACTAATCTGTTAGACGGGTTTAACCAGTGTCATTATAGATTATAAATTTAAATTATCGTTTATAATCCATTGGTTAATAATCCTGTAGCTAATCGCGCCAGGATAAATACCCTTACTATCGTAATTATTATATAATATATATATAATTTGATTACTTAATTTTTTTTTTTATTATAATAAATAATCGTATTATATAATAAGAAATTATATATAGTTTTATTTACTCTCACTCAAATATATAAAATATCTATATAATTGTATAATAATTTAGTAAATAAATAAATATATAATATTTATCTGGTTATATATTATATTTATATATATTAGATATAGAATAAAATATTATTAATGGTAAAGAAAAATAAATTAATTGTATTTTTTTCAATTTATATAATATATAAAAATAAAAATTTACAAAATAAAAAATATATATATAATAAAAATACTAAATTTATAAATAATTAATATATATATGTAATAAAATAATATATATATTAATTTTAAACTATGTATATATTTAATTAATAAATTAATTACTTATTAATTATATTACAAGAATATAAAAAAGATTTAAAATTATAATTTATTTAAAATGCCAAAAAAATATATAGAACTACAATAAGTTTATATTGTATTAATTTCATTTTTACAAACGTTCAATTTAAAAAATACTTAAAACATTAATTTAAAATATTTACTTTTATTTCGTATGTGCTCTTTTTTGTAACATTGATGAGAGAATCAGCGATAAACACATTATATTTTTTCATTAATGCTGAAATTAATTACCGTTATAAATATTAACTATTCAATTTTTAGATTTTTAACTAATTAAATATTATTCAAATTGTTTGTATAATTTGGGTTAATAATAATGATTCTATAAATAGATTTCTAAATGTTAATGTGAAAATGTTAAGAATCAGTGTTATTTTAGAAATTTTTTAACAGTTTTTGCTTCAATATTAATCACACTTCTAACAACTAAAGTAAATATATTTTTGGTATATATAAAAAACATAATTAATTGAAAATTTATTACATATATTAAAAAAAAACGTCTATATAAGTAATTTTTTTTAAATCTATATAATAAATATACTTCATACTATTTTTACTGCTTTTTTGAATTAGCTTGATTTTTCTACAATATGAATTCATACTACAGATTGTATTTTCACATGGTAATAAAAAATATAATACTCCGTTAATATCATAGATTAGTGATTATGTATATTTATTACTCAAATAATTATCAAAAAATAAAAATTTATTGCAGAAAAATCGTACTTTTCTTAAGTATGGCAAGAATGAATGATGAAAAGAATTTAAAAAAAAAGTGTATTAGTATTCTAAAGTCCGAAAAATTTTATTATTTTTATTAAAACAGGGTTTAACAACTAATAATAATAATAATTTGTGTTATATATATTAAAATTATACATTAAATATTTGAAAATTTTCATTAAAATAACGTTATGAATTTTAACTACTTAATATAACATCTCTAATAAATTCTCATTTTCTCTTTTAGAAAAAATTAGTGCATATTTCAATTGAACACATTATCTATTTTTTTCAGTAAATGCTGAAAATACTTATAAAAACTCTATTTATAGAATTTTATTATCCATAATAATATCTAATAGTTGATAATTTATAAAGGAAAAATCACGATATTTTTTTAGTAATCTAAATTTGTAATGGGAATATTTAATAAGAAGAAGCGTAATTTAGAAGTTAATAAATTTATTAGTTAATTAATAAAGGCATCAACATAGAAATATGGTATAAAAATATAATACAAACAATAATGTATTAAATTGCAAAAAGCAAAAATAAGAACTTAAATTTAAGACACCATAAAAACTATATAATAAAATTCACTCTTTTTAATACATGCTTTTTTTATAAATTGCATTTCAATAATTGAAACACTTATATTATTTTTAAATTGCTTGTAGTTATAATACATTTAAAAAAAAAAGGCTGATGAGATCTATGTTTTTTCTTCCCCAATAATAAAACATTTCATATTTTAGGAAAATCGTACTTTTAAGAATTATATTCCTTAATAAATTATTATTTTATTTTATTGATAATTTCAGAAAAATTAAAATCATAATTTAGCCAGTTATAATAATTATATTTTTATTATATTAAATAATTAAGGTAATATAAAAATACTAGTTTCACAGAAAAATTTATTTTATTTGTTGCTTTTATAACTAGTTAGACTTGCGCTGTGTTTTTTAATAACTATGAATTTCGAAACTGGAATTTGATGCCTTCTTACCAAGACTCACTCCAACATTTACTAACTCATACTGAGAATTCCATCAAGTTCATTCCTGCACTTTGTGTGATATGATATGGGCATTTGTGGCAGATACTCCGTGTAGAACACACGGATTTCTCAGGGTGTCTCTCATACACGTAGTGCTGAACTTAGTTTCAATACGCTCGATTAGAAAACTAATTACTCAATTTGTCTAAATAGTATTTGTACCTATCCACAAGTAAATGCCATACGATGTCTTATATGATGTTGACCGAATTGTTCGAATAATTTTGACTCATAAGAATAAATATATCTATTGGTGCTCTGTTTTCGAAGTTAAGAGTCCTTAAAATTTTGGTTCTAATGCTGCAAAATTTAAGAAAAAAGTGACTTCACATCGTAAATCTTATAAGAAAATAGATTAAAATTTTCTAATATATAACACTCTGATCTATTCCTATTATATAACTAAATGTACATTATTTATTGCCATGATTCAATTTCTAAGCTCATGGAGAAGACAAAATTTAGTTGAACAAATTCATACCTATAAAGTAATAATCTCAGTCAATTTAATACACCTAAAGCTATTAATAAGTAAAATTCTCTTTTCAGCTTTTTAAAATTGTATTTCACATTTTAATTACTTAATATTTATTTTCATATTATACCATAAATATTTCTCGCAAAATAGTTATATCACACATAATTCAAAATCTCAAATATAAAAAATGAACTTACTGTTTTAAGATCTGCCTTATTCACACAAAAATATAATTAGAATTCTAAAAAACGCTCCACCCCCAAATTTACAATATAATGTAAATGCACAAATTTGAAGAGAACCTAATAACGCCTACTATATAATACGCGCTCCAAAAATAAACTCTCCACAACATGGTGTTGTGAGTTATATTTTGTGTGTGGATTCCGAATACACTGTATGTATATGACAAAGCAGCTCAGTGTATTAGATACATATCGTATTATATATTTTTGTTTACTTGTAAACTATATCAGGTGTACCTACAGAATAAACTACTAATTGATGTGCAAATATTTCCGAAGTAGACAATACAAATAAAACACTATTATATTGAATAATTTCTAAATGGCAATTTAATAACTATACATAGTCCTTAAATAAAAACACGCTGAGATATTACTTTAACTTCATTAATTACCAATTACACTTTTCTGCTTTTTTAGAAATTAGCGTTTGAATGAAAGAAACATATCATTATTTTTATTAATAAAAATGCTGAAATTTACAATGTTTAAAATCATCATTTTATAAGATTTATATAATAATATAATAATTTTACAAATTTTAATAATAATATTAGTTAAAAAATCGTAACTTTTAAAGATTTCTTAATATAAGTAATATATAATAATAATAATTTAAGCTAAATTAATTTCATTTAGAATAAGTTTAAAAATTTTTTACAAAAACAGTTTTTCAACAACTAATAATATAAATATTATTGTTGTATATATTATAATAATAAAACAAATAGTTTTGAATAATTTCATTTATAAAATATCTTCCAGAAACTCAATCATTAAACTCTCAATAAAAAATATTAATAGAATATATTCTCATTACTTTTTTCCTTGTACTTTTTAGAAATCTATTGCACAAGTTCTCAATAGAAAAGCGAGCGATTATTTTGTTCAGTAGAGCGTTGGGATAATCATCAATTACCGTTTATATATACACTACTCGATACTCTAAGATTAATAATAGGATATTTGAACAGATAATATGTTATATTTACATAATGATTATCTTTTATGAATGTTAAAGAGTGTGTATCTCTTCATTATACTCACTTCCTGTTTATCATTCTACTTTATACGAATAATATTCGTAAATTATGTTTTTTTATGCTGTTACCAATATGATTATATGATTGAAGAATGAGCAGTTAAGCTTTATCTATTAGAGAGATTAAAATATTTTTTATTAAACAAGAGTTTTTCTTTAATTATTATATTAGAAAATATTTGAGTTGTGTTGTATGTTGCAGCATTAATAGATACCTAATTATGCAGTGGTAGTAGTTTTCATTCATTATACTCTGTTATTCTCATATTAATATTAAGATCACCTCTTTTATGACTTTTCTGAACAAATACTTCTTCCAATCCTTTCAAATATTTATATTCCTTCAACTTTTATTATCCAATCCAATATAGCTGAAATTAAAATACAGTTAAAAACTCAATTTTTAAGATTTACCAAATTTATTTCTTAATAAGAGTTGAAATTTAGGATAATAAAATATCAGTACTTATTTATAGTAATTCATACTAAATTATGATAATGTGAAAAGTTTTTTACAGTAACACAAGTAGGTGGTAATACTGAAATGAGGTAATATTAAATGTCCGATTCACAATATCAAACATACTGTATTTTAACATTAGGTTTTAAGCTTTTCTTATTGAATTTACAAACACTAATATTTATAAAATTTTTCTATTAAAAAAAACTCCGATACTCTAATTTAGAACCTTAAGGACGGAGCGACTTATACAGTGAACCTTCTGCCTATATACCTGCTTTTGTGTGACACATTCATTGCAATTTCAATGAAACAGATATTAATTATTTCTACGCTAACATGGTTAGAAAATAGCCATCTGTTCAAAAACGTCCAATTTTATACAGATATATTTTCTCCATATAATAATATTCAAATGTTGAAATTTATATGAAAAATTACTGGATATACTTATAAAGAGTTCTAAATTTGATAATAAATGTGTGAAAATTATAAGAATAAAATGTAATATACGTAATTTTTATTATAGAAGTTAAAATAATATATTTTTTTATTATAAAAACAGATGGAAAGTGATTATTTCTAATTGAAATTTAATATTTAGGTATATATATATAAATCATAATATATTGAAATTCATATAAAAAAACGTTACAATTAATTATAAGACTATCCATAAAATACTATTACATATGAATTACACTTTGCCATATTTTGTTACCTGCCTGAAGAATGTTCAACTTACTAATTATTTTAATTATTCTAATCTTCGCTAAAATTACGTTATATATATTAATAACTCATACTCTGTATGGATGGTTATAATTATAATTTTAGTTATTATGTATTTATTAATTGTTTGAAATTAATTGTCCTTAAAAAAACGAATTACTTTATATTTTAAAGTGTTTTTCAGTATGTGAGTAGCTTGGATTGCTAGGAAACTTGATAGACTCTGTTTTCAGTTCTGTTTGTCTCTCTTCCTTCTCACTCTCCTCTGATAAGGAAGATAGAAACATATCCTGAAATTTTCATTACAAACTACAGTAAATACGAAATAGACAAAACATGGTTTTTAAGTGTGAACCAGGGAAATTCAGGTAATGTTTATTAATAGAAATAATAATAACTAACCTAAATCTGAAATAATTGAATGTTGTCTACTTTTTTTTCTAATTTTTTTGCATACTAAACCTATCTCATTGTCTCTAATTATCACATATATAAAGTTCAGGTACAATGTCTCAATGGTCACTTCCTTCCAATAATATAATATACATTGAATATATATAGCAAAATTTTTTTCAAAAGCCTGAAAGTACCGTTATATATAATAACAATAAATCTTCTTTAAGTTATTAATAAGTTATTTAACTAACAAATAAATGTTTCTCATTTATAAAGGAAAATGTAATTTAGGAAAAATCGTACTTTTAAGAGTTCTAAATTTGTAATGTGAAAATTTAAGAAAAAGCGTAATTTTAGAAGTTAATTTTTTTTATTAAAACAGGTTTTCACAACTAATGAAATATTTGGTATATAAAAACAAATATTGAAATTTCATTTAAAAACGTCAATTTAAGACCTAAAACTATTAATAAATTCACTTTTCTGCTTTTTGAAATTGCATTTCAATGCAACACATTATCTTATCAAAAATGCTGAAAATACTGTTAAAAAACTCAATTTTTAAGATTTTAACAAATATTTCAAATGGTTTGAAATTTAGGAAAAATCGTACTTTTAAGAGTTCTAAATTTGTAATGTGAAAATTTAAGAAAAAGCGTAATTTTAGAAGTTAATTTTTTATTAAAACAGGTTTTCACAACTAATGAAATATTTGGTATATAAAAACAAATATTGAAATTTCATTAAAAAACGTCAATTTAAGACACCTAAAACTATTAATAAATTCACTTTTCAGCTTTTTGAAATTGCATTTCAATGAAACACATTATTTTTTCAAATGCTGAAAATACCGTTAAAAACTCAATTTTAAGAATTAACCAAATAATTATTTCAAATGTTGAAATTTAGGAAAAATCGTACTTTTAAGAGTTCTAAATTTGTAATGTGAAAATTTAATCAAAAGCGTAATTTTAGAAGTTAAAATTTTTTATTAAAACAGGTTTTCACAACTAATGAAATATTTGGTATATAAAAACAAATATTGAAATTTCATTAAAAAACGTCAATTTAAGACACCTAAAACAATTAATAAATTCTCTTTTATGCTTTTTGAAATTGTATTTCAATGAAACACATTATTTTTTCAAATGCTGAAAATACCGTTAAAAACTCAATTTTAAGATTAACAAAATAATTTCAAATGTTGAAATTTAGGAAAATCGTACTTTTAAGAGTTCTAAATTTGTAATGTGAAAATTTAAGAAGTCGGCGTAATTTAGACAGTTAAATTAATTATAGAAAAGTCTATATTTATCTTGGTTATCTTAAAATAGGCAGCATTTTCAAAATCTCGAGATTGAAAAAATATATTTTCGGTATATTTAATTCTAATATCTCTAGTGATTTAAAAAGAGGAAACAAACCTAATATTGAAGATATATATACATTAAAAACAACGATCTCTAATATTGAGCTAAACTACCAGTAACTATAGTAGAACTAAATATAATAAATAAATACTATTTAAAGACCTATTTTGGATTAATTAAATTGAAGTATAATAATAGATAAATAAAATACATAATATTATATATATATTATATAGCTAAAGCTCTTAGTATTAATTACTCCTTAATTTTAACTTTACTAATATTTGCCGAAGAGTTTGATATTACCAATATAAATAATATCACCCTATTGTGCCCTCACCGATATTTAAGATGCCGTGAATTAATGACAATGAAACCTTACACGTCCTCTACGTCACCAGATGTTCCCTGTGCCTAATTTATTCAGATATTAGACCGCAAAGATGTTAATGATTTCCTGTTGTATAATTATTATTAAGTGTATAAATATTTTAATATGTAATTTAATTAAAGACATGGTTTTCACCAACTTAATGAAATATTTTAGTATATTAATATATAATTACGTAATAAACTTAGAAAATAGTGTGTCATTGAAAAAGTATCAATTTAACATCGACCGTATAATATCCTATCATCAAATAAATATATATCTCTTACTTATGACATGACATGTTTTGTATTATATGTTCGTCACTCTTCCTCTACACTTGTCGAAATTGACTCACAGTGTTTATATCCCATATAAAGCAGATATTTTGATTAACATGAGAATATAAACCATTTATAAAAACATTCTACTGTATTTAATGCTTAAACGTTTAAAAAAATCATTTTATGCTCTGAAAACTTGAAATTGGAAAGAAAAAAAATAAAACTGCTCTATCCTATTAACATTAAAAGAAGTTCTACATTATAACTTTTTAACTTCTACTTCTGAACCTCCTACTACTCTCTACATGATAACCTCTCTGCTCCCTCTACTCCTCTTATCGACTAGTCTTCTCAATCAAATTTCTAATTTCTCAATTATACATAAATTTTTCTACAACTAATGGATAATTATATTATTTTATTATATAGTTATATATAAAATAAACAAATATATTTATTAAATTTCATAATTAAAATATCAAATGCTTACTTCTACTGACATAAAGCAGCTAATTATAATTACAACGTAAGTAAACGGGTCTTTGATGAGTCAATTAGAAATTTGCATTTATTTAATGAAAACACTTAATTATTATTTTCAAATTGATTCTAAAAACTCCGTTAAAAACTCAATTTTAAGATTGTATTAGAATTAATTTATATAATATCTGTGAAAATTTAGGAATAATCGAACTCTTACTTTTACAAGTTTCTTAACAAACAAATCTATCTATGATAGTGTAAAGAAAAAGCGTATTAATATAATAAATTAAAGAATATAGTTTAAATTTTTTTATAATACAACGTAAGGGTAAATTTGTCTTTATGACATAAATTGAAAATTATTTGGTGGCGAAAAATAATAATTAAATCTTAAACAACGAAATTTAATAAAATAAATTATCTCTCTAAAAAACGACGAAATTCGAGAATATATGAAACACTCTCTTTTACGTTGCATGACAACCTCCAAGATGTACTTTTGAAATTAGCATATTGATTCATTTTTCTGTTCTCTGTTGTGTCCGAAATTGACCAAAATATCAAAAATTATTGAAAACTCTTGTAACATTTATAGATATTACAAATAAAGGTTTCATAAATTCTGATCAAAAATGGATAACAATCAAGTTCTTTATAGGATTATTTATATCATAAATTATATATATATCAAATTGTGTGTGTATGAAATTTAATGAAATTGAGAATAAATTTGTTTATTAACTTAGTTCTTTATATATGTTTCCTTAAGAATGGTGATGCCTGCCTACATGTGCGTACCCAACCCTTCAATCAAGGACCAAGCGTTAATCCCGTCTGCTATGAAAAGTTAAATTTTTTTATAATAACATATGTCATAATATTTCCTTACTACTTAATGAAATATTAATATTTGTTACTTGATATAAATATAACAAATTATTTGAAAATAATATATAATTATTCACTAAAAAAAACTGTACAATATATTTTATATAAAAACATAGATAACTATATAAATTAATAATATCACTTCAAAAGCCACATATAAATTAAAACTATAATGGATCTGTAGTTAAAATTTCATCTCAAAATGCGAATATATTATATACCGTTAAAAACTCTAATATTATTATTTAAGTATAATTTTTTACCAAATAATTTCATAATGTTGAAATTTAGGAAAAATCGTACTTTTATAAGAGTTCTAAATTTGTAATTGTGAAAATATATTTAAGAAAAAAGACTTTAATCATTTAGAAGTTTAAATTTTTTTATTAAAACAGGTTTTCACAACTTATATAATGAAATAATATTATTATATAGTGAAAGACGAATGTGATGTTATAACAAAATTTAATAAAACGGGTTATACATTTAAATTAATTGATAAATATACTGTTATATTCAGTTGTTCTTTATTATTCTTTTCTTATTATTGTGAAATTGCAATTTTCTTTAAATGAAACACATTATTATTTTTTCAATATATTTGGAGCTGTAAATCCTGTTAAAAACTCAATTGTAAGATTTACCAAAGAATTTCAAATGTTGAATTTGCTTATAATCTTACTTTAAGAGAACTAAAGTATTTTGAATAGTGAAATAAATATCTATAAGATCTACCTCTAGCATAGTCTTTATGAGAGTGACCTCTAAAGTCTTAATTTTATCTAATAGTTTCCTTAAAAGCAGAGAGCTCTTTTACAAATACTATTTGTAAATAACTATAATTGTTTAATGAAGGCATTAACGTATAACATATAACAAAATAATTAAGCTTGATTTTGACAATTACGTTTTATTGCATTATATAAATCGCTCAATTCTTGTAGCACACCAAAATATAATCATTTCATTTTATTCATTAATTAAGTTCACTTTTAGCTTGGTATCTATATTTACCAAAATATGCATTTGTTAGAAAGGCGATCGAGTTTTATTTATGGTGTCTCACACTCATGGCGGTTCTATATAATACGCGCTCATAACCAATACTTACTCAATTTTAAGCAGATTCGTGTTATATGTGCTCTCTTTATATTAATATAATTCTTAGAGCTGTTATGAATGAGTGTAGTGCAACATATGAATTTAAACCTGTACTTTATCAAAGATATGTTGATGATTACATTTCTATTCTACATTTTGTACTCTAATGATTCTCAAATTTGATGAAATTGTTTACGCAAAGATTTACATTAAGACTATAACGTACGTAACATTTTGAAGTAAATATCTGATTTCAAACAAGTGTTGATGTTGTGAGTAAGGATAAAAATCAGTGTGTGCCTCTCACAACTTTTTAATAGTAATCATATAGGTATTTATAAGGAGCATTATTCATTGTTTTCATATTAATGAAAGGATATATCTCAATTAAACAACAGATCAATTCTTTGATGTTTTACACTCGCTAAACTTTAATAAATTCTCTTTTCTGCTATTTAATATATCTAGAATTAGTGTCCTTTATTCATATCCCTCATATATCATTTCTCATAATTATTACTTGTAATCTCACAAGAATCGCCTGTAAATTCATTACTCCGATGTAAGAATAACCTCGATTCTAGACGTATTTACCTTTTAATTGTCCATTAAATTTTCATACAATATAGGGTAGAAAATATGTATTACTGGGAAAAATATGTTTACGTTATCCTGTATTAAAGTGAGCTTCTAAATTTGTAAGTGCTTCATTTAAATGTGATTTGATAAAAAAAAGTCCGGTGAATTTTAGAAGTTTAAAACTTTTCTAATTATGAAATAAAGATCCCACAATATCAATCTAACAAACATTAATGAGATCAGATGTATGGTTGTTAAACCCTCATAAAAACTAGTAAACCGTATAATTGAATTTGGTAAATTTTCATAGAGTGGATACCAGTATAGCTAAAATAGTGCATTTATTCCCCGCCCACCGTGTAAAAAATAAGACTAGTAATAAATTCTCTTTTCAGCTTTATTATCACTCTGCATATATCAATAGCAACATTATCTCTTCCACTATGTTTTTTCTCAAATGTATGATAAAATATTCTACTTAGCCGTTAAAAAATCGTGCATAAAGGAATGATTTAATATGTATTTACGAGATTACACGGGATAATATATCAAACTTCCATATTGCTTAACTCTATAGCGATACCTACATAGAATTATCTATTTAAAATAATTTTGGCTAGTGGAAATTGTTGGATGCCACCTTGATCATAAGTGTAGAAAGAATTATAGGAATCATTAGTACAACACAGATTGTTGGAACATGATTATAGAACGTATTGGAAATTTTTTTATTTGTCAATTAACTGAGAGTCTCTTAACAAACCATATTTAATCATCATTCACTTTTCTTGCGCGTATTAAACGCCCTCTTCATCCTCATGAAAAAACAACTATTTGTGGAAATAATTTACATTATAGATAATACAGTTCAATTTATAGTTACAGCCTAAAAACAATATTATAGAGTCAACACCTAATCTCATGCTTATAATCTGCCTTACTTTTGCAATTTTTGTTTGGGCATTTTCAATGCCATAACACACATATATATTTTGGTGTACTACATATAGCTGAACCAATAAAACTCTCTCTCTAAAAATAATTAAACTCATTAAATTGTTAAGATTTAACACTTAATAATTAATATACAACCGACCAAAGTTTAGATATCATTTAGGATAAGAGTCTACCATTCCGTACTTTTTTATAGCATGCTATTCTCTCAAATTATACTTTTATATTCAGTCTAATCATAGCATGAAAATTTTAAAAAGTGCAAAAAATCGTTAATTTTAGAAGTTAAAATATTATTTTTTTTGTTTATTTATATTGCATTTGGGTTGTTTTTCTTCCAAACTTATATAGATATAATTTTAACCTTGAAAAATGGTAGATATAACCTGATAACAAATGTTCTTACAAATGCTTATGCGACTCCCCAAAACGTCAATTTAAGGACACCTACAACTATTAAGTGATAAATTTTAGCAATATTTTCCTTTTCTTTGTGTGTGAAATGTAATTGTGCAAATATTTAAATGTGTAACAACATTTTTGTTTTCACATATATGCTGGCAATTGCTAATTATAATAATACCGTATATAAAACTCAATTTACCGAACTTTACAATATACTATATATATATATATTAATATATATATAAATAATTATATATATATATATATTATATATATATATATATATATATAATATATAATATACATATATTTATTAATTATATATATATATATATATATACTATATATTATTATATATATATAATATATATATATAATAATATATATAATATATATATATATATTATAATATATATTATATATATATATATATAATATATATATATATATATATATATATATTAGGTTGGGTCGGAACTGATACTTTCAAATTTCAGACTATGGAGGGCTTCAGCATGATGATTTAACACTGTGTGTGAAATGTTGCAGCTGTAGGACCCCTACCACTCGCACAGGGAAATAGAGAAAATTTTAAAATTTTTTACTTCTTAAACTTCGAATCGGAAAAATCTACCAACTAATTTATAGATTCAATATGGTATTTAATGTTCTAAACATACACTCGAAGTCGCACAGTTTCACACATGAACACACACATATTTTTCTAGTACAAATCCGACTACAGCTTAATAAAATTTATATTATTTGCAATTTTGTTGAGTTGTAATATTTCTGAGTTTGGTTTTGAGTAAGCATTTTTTTTTATGATATCAATATTTTATTACTGCATAAAACTGACAGAATATTAATATGTACACCGCTGTGTGCTGCTTAGTGATTATTTAATAACTGAAATAGTAACATGTGTTTGTGGTTGTTGTGGTTGTATGTGAATATAAAAATATAAAACTAAAAAAACAATCAGTCATTAGACTAGTCAACAAATATATATTAAATAATTTTATCTTTTTTTTTTTTATCTAAATTATGTATATTATCTGGATATAATTTATAATATTACATAATTATATATAATATACATTAATATTATATACAGTTTACATATATATATATATATATATATATATAATATATATAATTATAATATATAATATATATATATATTTAATATATATTATAATATTATATATATATAATATATATATATATAATATATATATATATATATATATATCTTACATATTACATCTTACATCGCTCCCAGTCAGGCCTCACGAGCCTGTTCAGTGGGGTCCAACGCTCGCTTCATCCTCTTCTATCCATCACGATCCCATCCGCCATCAGCTCATCTATTGCAGGCATCCGGTGTCTCCTTAATGATCCTCCACTGTGTTAATCCATCTCTTCCGCGGCTTCTCTTCGGCCTACAATCGTCAGCGGTCCTCACACCTCGCAATCCTACTGGCTAATTTCTCTCCTGCATCCCTTCCAGTGTCCCCACCATCTAGTTTGGCTGGTGCCACTTATTACATCATGGGTTTTTTACACCCACGCCTCCTCACTGTCTCGTTCTCCTCTGTCTCTGCTCGTCTTTCCAATCACCGTCATCAACACATTCATCTCCGCTGTCTGAATTCTACTCTCCTCTCTCCATGTCTCTGCCCCATACAACAGTAATTGGTGTCAACACTCCCTCGTATATTGCTCTCTCACCTCTTTGTTTGTCCATATATTTATCTTTCAAGACTGGGGTATACTGGTCTTACAGTCCTGCCATACTGCCAGCAATCCTACTCGTAATTTCACTTTGCATCACACCCCTTCTCTTCCAAAATGTGCTTCCTAGGTATTTATATCTGTCTAACATTTTTAATCTCTCTACCCGTCTACCTCCACTATCAACCTCCTCTCCTCCTCCTCCTCTCCTCCTCCTCCTCTATTTACTATCATTATTTGTTTTCTCGCAATTCATATTTATCCACGCTTCTCTCAATTTTGTCCTGCGAAAGCACAGCACGCATTTTGCCTCAACCTCTCACATCTCCATTCAACACTCCAAATCATCTGCGTATACCATGATATCTCCGTCATATCTTCCTCTAAACTCTCTTTACACCTCTTGTGACTCTGCCAAATACGCTATAAACAGTATCGGCGACAACCCACTACCACCCTGCTTACTCCAGTTTTTACCTCAAACCATTCCTCGTTTTATATCCTGTTTTACCTTACTTATGGTATTCATGTATGTACTTCTTACTGCCTTTATCAGTCTGTGTCCAACTTCATAATCCCTCTCCAGAACTCTCCATGGACACAGAATCAAATGCTTTCTTCAAGTCTATGAAGGCGATATATGCCTTCTTATTGTATTCCCTGTCTTTTCCTGTATCATTCTCATTGGCGTACATTAAATCTGTAGTGCTTCTGCCACCTCTATACCCATACTACTCTTCACCTAATCTCGACTCTATTTTTGAGCTTAATTTCCTTTCTAATATTCTCTCATATAACTTCGCCATGTGATCCATTAGTAAGATTCCTCTATAAATTTTACAATCTCCTGCGTCCCCCTTACCTTTATCCTTTATAATTGGGAACTATTATTGACCCTTGCCCAACTTTCCGTCACTCTACCTCTCCACCCAACACGCTGTTCAGAATCTCAGCATCAAGGCTTTCAGCTCCTCCTCCTCCCTCCTTCACGCATTCCATATGTATCCCATCCTCACGCAAAGAGTCCTTTCCGCTCTTTCATTTTCTCCGTAACGACCTCCTCAAATTCCTCCACCGTTATTCCCTTCTCCTCCACTCCCTCCTCGTTTCTCTCCTCCACATCTCTCCCTTTCTCTTCCGGATGCACCTCCACCTTTTGTTTTTTTCTTCCGGGCTTACCAATGTTTCACCATATTATATATATATATATATATATATATAATATCTAATTATATTAATATATTATATATATATATATACTATATATATATATTATATATATATATTATTATTAATATACTTAAAATATATATTATATATAAACTACTATATTACTTAGTTACTAGTATACCTACTATATATATCTATATATCGCTATAAGACTCAGCTATTACTACATCAGCTTAGGTACTTCTACCCAACAATTAAACATATATTTAACAAGTTTTTACTTATACTTTGCTGACCATATTATAATTAATATTATAAATATATAAATTATTAATTATTATTATAAAATTATATATAATATAAATTTATTATAATATTAATTCATGTTATAGAATATACTAACTATTATATAATATATATATATATATTATACAGATTACAATAATTAATAAATATTTATTTATAATATATATTAATTATTTTATATTATAATGGTCATACAAGAATAAAACTTTTATTAATTCATTGTTTGGTGAGCCATTGATGAATATTTATTACAACGACGATTATAGATAAGGTCTATCGAAGTCTGAATGTTTTAATACAGCTAACATATCCTATTTATAATTGTAATAGAAAGATAACAGAATTACTTCACTATGTAAATTAATTACTATATAATACGCGTTAATGATTATAAGGTACATAAATATTAACGTCAAAAAGGGATGCTATTAAATCAGTCATATTATATGTATTAACTTTTTACTCATCCATATAACCTCCACACATAGGAATTTTATAATGATGTCTTAGGGTCTTTAATAAGGCTGAAAGGCTTGATGCAATCAAGCTTATAAAATCTATAAAATATACAATCCAAAATGCCCAGAGGATATGATGAGTTCTTAATCAGTGAAGGGTAAGACATTCATATGTTCAACATAGTTTAATACATTTGTTCATATTGTAATTGCTTCTTATGAATAAAATCTATAACAATAGAATGAGACTGTTCAGGTTTCAAAGTTAAAATTCCAATCTGATTTGATGAGTGGAGATCCTTTTGTGTGGACAGAGAACGACGCAGGGAATCAGACTTGAGACACCACATTGATGCAGCACACACGACTGAGCTGACAGGACACGAAGTGGCACGGGGAGAACGATGGTTTGCGGCGGGAAGAGCAAACGCGGACAGGGACGGGAGAACTAGTGAATAACGGTGGAGGAAATTTGAAGGAGGGTTAGGGAAATGAAGAGGCGGCAAAGACCTCTTGGTGAGGAGGCAATACCATATTGAGACTTCTTGAAGGAGGGAGGGACGGAGCTGAAAGCCTTGATGCTGAATTCTGAACAGGTGTTGGGTGGAGAATATACAGTGCCGGAAGGTTGGGGAAGGTAAATAATAGTTACCATATATAAAAGTAGGGGGACGCAGGAGTTGTAAAATTTATAGGGATCTTACATAAAGGGATCACATGGCGAAGTTATTGAGAGAATATTAAGAAAGAGAAATTAAGCTCAAAAATAAGAGTCGAGATTAGGTTGAAGAGTAGTATGGGTTAGAGGTCGCAAAGCACTACAGATTTAATGTACGCATTGAGAATGATATACAGGAAAAGACAGGGGAATACAATAAGAAGGCATTTATTCGGCTTCATAGACTTGAAGAAAGGCATTTGATTCTGTGTCCATGGAGAGTTCTGGAGAGGGATTATGAAGTTGGACCACAGACTGATAAAGGGCAGTAAGAATTAAAATCACATGAGATACCTAACTAGGATAAGAAAATTAAAACGAGGAATGGTATTTGAGGTAAAAACTGGAGTAAGGCAGAGGTAGTGTGTTGTACGCCGATACTAGTTCTATAGCGTATTTGGCCAAGTCATAGAGGTGTAAAGTGAGAGTTAGAGAGATTGAAACGGAGATATCATGGTCATCACGCAGATGATTTGGAGTGTTGAAGTGAAGATGGTGAGAGGTTGAGGCAATGGTGCTGTGCTTCGCAGAAAATTGAGAGAAGCTGGATTAAATATGAATGTGGAGAAAACAAAAATAATGGTAAATAGGGAGGAGGGGAGCGAGAGAGTGAGGAGGAGGAGGAGCTCTGAATAGTGGAGTGAACGGTAGAGAGATGTTAAAATGTAGACAAGATATAAAACTAGGAAGGCACATTTGGAAGAGAAGGGGTGTGTGAAAAGGAAATTACGAGTAGGATCTTGGGCAGTATTGGCAGGACTGTAAGACCAGTATACCCATCTTGAAAGATAAATATATGCAATAAAAGGTGAAGAGAGCAATATACGAGGGAGTGTTGACACCAATACTGTTGTATGGGGCAGAGACATGGAGAGAGGAGAGTAGAATTCAGACAGCGGAGATGAATGTGTTGATGACGGTGATTGGAAAGACGAGCAGAGACAGAGTGAGAAAAACGAGAGCAGTGAGGGAGAGCGTGGGTGTAAAACCCATGATGAATAAAGTTGACGCAAACAAAAAAAAACAAATAAGAAAAAAGCTAAGATGGTGGGGACACCTGGAGAGGATGCAGGAGCAGAAAGTTCGCAGTAGGATTTGGCAAGGTGGAGACCGCGAGGGAGTGAGGCGCGAGAGGAAGACGCGCGGAAGAATGGAATAGACACAGTGGAGGATTCATTAAGGAGACACCGGATGCCTGCAATAGATGAGCTGATGGCGGATGGGATCGTGATGGATAGAAGAGGATGGAAGCGGAGGTTGGCCCCACTGACAGGCTCGTGAGCCTGACTGGGAGAAGATGTAATATCAGTAAGATATATATAATAATAAATATATATACTATATATATATATAATATATATTATATATATATATTATATATAATATATATATATATATATTATATATATATATCTATATATATATATATATATATATAATATATAATATGTAATATATATGCTAATTAAGTATTTATATAATAATTATGTAATATATAAAATTATATCCAATTATACATAATATTAAATAAAGTACATATAATATATTGTTCACAAGACATTTTAGTTTCACATATATCAACCAACAACCACAAACACATGTTCTATTTCATGTTTATTAAATAATCACTAAAGGCGCACAACAGCGGTGTACTATTAATATTCCCTGTCAGTTTTACTATGCAGTAATAAATATGATATCATAAAAAAAATGCTTACTCAAAACCAAACTACGAAATATTACACTCACAAATTTGCTGAAATAATATAAATTTTTATTAAGCTGTGTCGCATTTTTTATATCTGTTACAGAAAAGAAAATTGTGTGAAATCTAGTGTGCAAATTTTTGTTATTTCGTAGTGTATGTTTAGAACATTAAATACCATATTGAATCTATAAATTAGTTGGTAGATTTTTCCGATTCGAAGTTTAAGAAGTAAAAAATTTTAAAAATTTCTCTTTTTCCTACTGAGTGAGAGGATGAAGGGATAAGCCTGGTTGCACAACAAATTTATAATCATCATGTGAAGCCTCATGGTCGAAATTTGAAACGTATCAGTTCGACCCAACCTAATATATAATATATCATATATATTATATATATATATATATATATATATGATATATATATATATATATACTATATCCAGTATATATATATATATATATATATATTATATATATATTATATATTTAATATATATAATATATTATATATATTATATATATATTATTAATATAGTGTATATACTATATATATATATATATATATAATATATAATCTCTCTCAACA
>JABUQX010114987.1:10000-12500 GCA_015478945.1 Trachelipus rathkii
AACAAAAAAATAAGCCATACTATTTTTAAGATGCAATAAGTTTCAAAAATCTAGATCGCCACTCTTCAGCAATGAGATTTGATCTGTAATGTTTTATAGTATATAAACTAAACTTAAAAGGTAAAGACATAGTTTTTGATAAATTAAAAAAAAAAAATTATTTAAAGAAATATTTTTTTTCCCCACTAAGAGTACCCCGAGGGTAAATAGCAAAGATGGAAAGAGTCGGGTGCTGGTCCTCTAGGTGGACGACGGGGGGGGGGACTTGTCCCCTCTGTCACCCACGGCTCCAGCGCCCCTATACATTATAATATAGCTAAAGGAGATGCCAAGATTGGGTCTTTTTTAAAGTTGATCTATATGATGATTTCCATGGGAACGTTCTAGATAAACGTTGAAGATTTCCTCTGACTATGCTTTATACAACAAATAAAATAATAAATATATATATATATATATTATATATATATATATATATAATATATATATATATATATATATATATATATAATATATATATATATATATATATATATATATATATATCTATATATATATTATATATATATATATAATATATATATTATATATAATATATATATATATATATATATATATATATATATATATTACGAAAATTATTTGACTATGGGTTAATATGTTCTTTAAATGTTAGTTTTTTTTTATATAGGTATAAATCCAAAAAACTAAACGGGATATTTATATTCTCTTGTTTAAATTTCCCTTCAAAATTTGCTGTGGGGTAAGATCAGGTGGAGTACCATATAATATATATATATATATATATATATATATACTATATATATTATATATAATATTATATATTAATATATATATATATATAATATATATATATATATATACTATATTATATAATAATATATATATATATATAATAATCTAATATATATAATATATTATATTA
This sequence comes from Trachelipus rathkii, assembly GCA_015478945.1. Taxonomy (NCBI): domain Eukaryota; kingdom Metazoa; phylum Arthropoda; class Malacostraca; order Isopoda; family Trachelipodidae; genus Trachelipus; species Trachelipus rathkii. The sequence continues at coordinate 10,947 of JABUQX010114987.1, forward strand.
TACATTATATATATTATATATATATATATATAATATATACATATATATTATATATATATATATATATATATATATATATATATATATATATATTATATATTATATATATATATATATATATATATATATATATATATATATTATATATATATAATAGCGGAGTATTACGTATTACCAAAAAAAAAATAAAAACATTTTTAAATAATTTATTAGCCGACTAGTTTCGGGGGAGAATACTTCTTCCCATTTCCAGACTTACAATCAATGATAATTTCAACCATAAAATATTATAAATAAAATTAAATAATCATTAAAATACATTATCTAATTGTTATAGATAAATTACATTTCAGATAAATTATTGCATATTACAATATTCGAATCGCTTTAGAAGGCATTAGAAAGAGTCTTGGGAGGGACTTAAACAATATTAAAATTTTGATTTTCATTTAAGGTCGGTTTGAGAATGCCAATATAAACAAGGATTCTAACAACTGAAGATCGGGTTCCTCAGTTTGGGACAATATTCCAAATTGTATCCTGTATCTGGTGGCGCTTCTGAAGAGCATGAGCATTTATAGCTGAATAGGGAGGATGATATAAATGGTCTAGAGTCCTAAATGAAATACCTTTATGCTCAGCAATACGTGTGGAAAGGCTTCGTATTGTCTTTCCTATATAGGTGGCATCGCAGTCACCGCATTTGTAATGATATATTACTGATGAGCATAAAGGTAATGGGAGTTTATCTTTGAATTTAAAATATTTCCCAATTTTGTTTTCACTCAAAAATATAAATCTAAATTTAAACTGTGGAAAGTTTGCTTTTAAAACTACGTCAATTTTACGACGAATTTCGTAACTCATTCTCCCCAGAAAAGGCAACCTCATATACAAATATCTTTAGGAGGCTGTTAATTTTGCTTGAGATTTGTCTTTAAAATTTTGCTGAAAGTAATTTTCGAAAAGTTGAGTCAATAATATATATAATATATTATATAATAGGTATATATATATATATATATTATAATTAATAGTATTATATATATATATAATATATAATATATATTATAGGTATATATATATATATATTATATATATATATATATATATATATATTATATAATATACATATTATATAAATAATATATAATATTATAAATATATATATATATATATATATATATATTATATATATATATATATATATATATATATATATATATATATATATATATATATATATAGTATATTATATTATTATTATATATAGTATTATACTATATATATATATATGCGCGTAGGCAGGGGGTGCAGGGGGGGCACTTGCCCGCCCTAAATCTTGGCGAAATAAAAAAAATGAACCTTATATGTTTGCCAGACGACGTTTTTAAGGGTTTATTAGTAGAAAAACTGAAAAAGATACATCAATCGATAGATAATGAAGGAGTAATTACTAATTACTAGTGTATTACAAACATACATTTTTTCTATAGTTTTAATGTGTTTTCGTTTTCATATTGGCTTGAAGTCAACTAGTTCTTCTCCGCTAGA
>JABUQX010114987.1:25000-28154 GCA_015478945.1 Trachelipus rathkii
GGTGTGTGGTGGTTATGGTAATGTCATCTCCGTAGGTTATATTTGTTTGTAGTGTTTGTGGTTTTGATAGGTCGTCTGTGAATTAGTTGAATAAGGTAGGGATAGTATTGCTCCTTGAGGTACGGCATTTTTGATATTTACTGTACGTGATTTCTTGTTTATTTGTATTTGGGCTGTTCCCCCTGATAGGAAGTTGGGTAGCCATTTCTTTAAATTAGTGGGAATGATTGATTATATTATTTTGTGAATTAGATTGTGTCTTGGGACTGTATCAAAAGGTTTGTTGATGTTGATTGCCAAAAGTAGTGTTTCGTGTGGGGATCTGAGATTTAAGCTATTCATTATTGGTTGAATGGTGTTTGTGAGAGCAGTTGTGGTTGAGTGGTTTTTCTTGAAACAGTGTTGAAACGTTTGTTTGGGGATGTGTGGTTTTATTATGTTTAGTATGAGCTTTTCTAGGAGTTTACATAGAGTGGATAGCAGTGAGATTGGACGATAAGAGGAGGGGTTTGAGGGTTTTTTTCCAGATGTAGGGAATAAAATTTAGTTTAATGGAACAGTTGTAAATGTGTGCTAAATGGGTTAGTGCGGTGTTACCTAAATGTTTAAGGTGTATATTTGAGATGTTGTCAGGCAGGTCCGGTTGCTGTTGATTTTTAAAGGTATTATGGTGTTTTTCATGTCATTTGGTGTTATTTCTATTGCTTGGTCGTGATTTTATTTTGTTTTCCTAAGGAATTTGATTATTTTCCTGTTTTGTGGGTGGGTAGGTTTATGACTTTGTTTTGCAAAATGTGTAGCGAGGAGGTTTGCGTGTTGTTTTGTTGTTTGTGGGAGTTGAGAGTTTGGTTTTTATGGATTCATGTGTGGGAGATTGGTAGTTTTTTGCATTTTTCAGTATTTTTATTGTGTTCCACATTCTATTGTTGTTTGTGTTCTGTAGGTTTTTTGTTAGAAATGTTTGAAAGTTATTTGAGGTGTGTGCTTTGGTTAAGTTTGTGATTTGTGTGTTTAAATTATTAATTTGGGTTATTGTTTGTTGTGTTTGCTGTGCTGATTTTTTAATTAGGTTACGTTGTTTGATCAGGTTTGAGATTTCAGGTGTTAGTGTTGGGTTGTATTTTTTGAGGTATCCCCGAGGTATGTTTTGGTTAGCTGCTTTTTGAATTAGTGAAGTGAAGTTTTGGATAGCTGTATTTAGTGTTGAGGTGTTGGAGATAGTTATAGGTTCCTGAAAGAGTGGTTAGTTTTGTTAGTATTTTGGTATTTTATAATTATGGGGAGATGGTCGGAGTTTAGTTCTGTTTGTGTTTGCCATTGGAGTTTTGTGTGTAGATTTGGTGAACAAAATGTTAGGTCTGGGGATGTGTTTGATTGGTTAGTTTGGGGTGGAATTCTGGTGTGGAAATTTCTATTGTTGAGGATGTTTAGGTGATCTAGATTTGATATTAAGTGGGTTCCTCTATGGTCTGCGTTTTGGTCTTTGTACCATGTAGGGTGGTGGGCGTTGAAATCTCCTCCCATTATGAGGTTTGGGAGGTTTGTGATGTGTGTTAGATTTGGTGTGTAATTTCTGGGGCAGTGAGGTGAGGTGTGATGAGGGATATAAAGGTTTATTATGTTGTGTAGCTTTTTGTTGATCATTGTGGTGAAGGATTGGATTTTTGAGGTGTTGTCGTTTAGTGATGCTGTTGTGAGTGAGGTGGTGTTTGTGTATGGTAGTGAGTTATGAATAAGAGTTAGTAGTGTATGATTTCTAGGGACTTGTGGGTATAAAATTTTGGTTCTGGGTGGTTTTCGGGTAGGTGTGCTTCTTGAATTAGTGCTATATGTATGTTATGTTGTTTTAGGAAGATTTCTATTTCTTTGTATATATATATATATATATATATATATATATATATATATATATATATATATATATATATATATATATATAATATTTATATATATATATATATAAATTATAAAAATATATATATATATATATATATATATATATATATATATATATATATATATATATATATATATATATATATATATATATATATATATATATATATATATATATATATATATATACTTATATATATATATATATATATATATATATATATATATATATATATATATATATACTATATATATATATATATATATATATATTATCTGCTGTGAACAGAAAGGTATATATATATATAGTTATTTGTGTATATATATATAAATATATATATATATATATATATATATATATATATATATATATTTCAAATGGTCCTAAGTGGGTTTGAACCCTTACCCTTGAGATGGTACTCTTGAGTGGAAATGCTAAAGAGTTTTCTGGTATTCATATAAACAACAATATATATATATATATATACTATATATATATATATATATATATATATATATATATATATATATATATATATATATATATATATATATATATATATATATATATATATATAGATCATGGTAGTGACCTTCTTGCCCTAACCTGTATGAATTTTTCGTCTCTAGAATATAAAAAAATTGTACCTATTTTTCGTGGAAGATTTCTTTGACAATATTACGAAAGGCAATTCGAGTAATGTTCTTGCTTCGCTTTGTATTACAAATGGATGTTATGTGACAATATATATATATATATATATATATATATATATATATGTGTATATATATATATATATATATATATATATATATATATATATATATACTACTATATATATATATATATATATATATATATATATGGGCTTTGTTTAAAGTCTTTTAAAAATAAAACATGTAATGTGATAAGCTGCCTGGTGCTATTATGCAAAAGCAAAATACGAGCACCGTTGGAATCCCTTAAAAAAAAAATTCGGGTTTTATGCATTGCAACGCGCAGGTAAGTGAAGTGAGACACCTGCCTCACCCTTTTCACTTTCCCACGCTCTAACACGCAACAAACTAAGGCCATTCATTAAAGCATACATAAACACACAAATAAACAAACAAACACTACATACTCTGGAGGACAATAAATTTTTCCTTTCTCCTTCCATGGACCAAACCCCCCCCCTTAGCAAAAGGTCCTCACCCCCCATCCTCGTCCCACCCCCCTTTTAAATGCTTTTCTGAAATACGAGTCCGGAAATTTTGG
>JABUQX010114988.1:5000-19894 GCA_015478945.1 Trachelipus rathkii
TAAATTATATATTATATATTATTATATATATATATATATATATATATATATATCTATATATATATATATAATATATATATATATATATATATATATATATATATATATATATATATATATATTTGTATATAATATATATTATATATATATATTGTGGCGTCTGGGGCAGGTGGCTGCTAGCCCCCACTGATGACTCCTCAGCAGCCTCCGGGAAGAAACGCCCCTTTATCGTGACAACGCTTATCTCTTCAACTTCAAACATCCTATTGAAGGTGTTTCTCAAGCCTGCACCTAAGCCCCTTCAATTGGTGAATCTCGCGTGACAAACGCCACTTTATCGTTGATAACGCTTCATTCTCTTCAAATCTAAAACATCCGTCTATTGAAGGTGGTTCTCAAACACTCACCTTAACCCCTTCAATTTATATATATATATATTATATAGTATTATATCTATATATATATATATAATATATATAGAGGTATATCTTTATTCTTAATATATATATATATATATATATATATATTATAAAGGCTTATCCAGCTAAAAGTTAAAACTATTAAATCTCTTCCTGCACCAATTAAGTGAATTAAGTTAATTCTGGTTAAGTTGAATAAAAACACACCTGCCTTATACTACTCTAACATATACAACAAGCTTCCCCCCCCGCCCCCAGATGCCCCATTATTAAACACATCCCCACTCAGTTAGCAAAAAGAACGATCTCCGCATATCCAAATGACACAATACTCCAGGCAAGCCCTTCCGAAATATCCCCACAGAACACTCTTTGGATCATGAAACCAGAGTAATGATGTCCCGCTTTCGCTCTGGGCACCATCCATCCTTCCAGGAATATAAATATAAAATTTATAATGTTCCCTCCCCCCACTGTCAAAGATGTTCCTCTCTGACAATTAACGGCACAGGACACCTCCTGATAGACTGCTAGGATCTAACGTACACTAGAAATAGTTTTGACGCTTTTTCTCTGACGGATCTTTAGGTCAAGCCTGCTATGGTGGCACAATATATCATGGAGACATGGACGTTCTTTTTTCATAGGAGAGTGGCATAAGGCAACCAAATAAAGTAAGTATATAAAGTTATTTAACTTATTTTTGATTTATCAGTTTATTTAATAATTAATTTTTGCTTGTAAATGTTGCATCTGGAGGTGCAAAAAATTGTATAGTTAGTTGAAGGATTGTAAGTTTCATAAAAGTTATGAATATTATAGTATTTGGGTATATTCACTCATTAAGAATAGAATAAGGTTATTTCATTGAGGGAGTTAATTTATTTGAGTTTTTAAAGAAATGCCTTTCACCTGATTTTTGAATGGTACTAGAGATAATTAGACAAATCGCAAGGATTGTAAAGATATTCTCATAAATCATAATCTAATAAAAATATTATGCTATGATATACTGCAAGCAAATGAACTATGTTTCGTTCCAATAATAATTTATGGACTTATATCTTGTCTCTTTCTTATTTAATTACAGAAATGTTTTATACTGTTCTTATATTTTTCAAGAATAAATAAGATGAAATAAAATGATACTTTAATATTAATAAAAATATTAACATTAGCCCATTACTAAAACTTTTAGAAGTATTTTTTACACAAGTTCCACGTTATATGACGTCATTTCTCTTGTGATTGTGACTGTGTTGACATTTGCTGAGTTTTCTCGAAAGTAAATTTTGACAGCGGGGTATTTATATCGATTTTTAGTATTTCAAAAGATGTTATAGGTTAATAGAAAGGTAATTAATTGTCTTAGGGAAGTGTCCTTCTTTGTTAAATTTTGGAGAATTTAGAATATAAATAACTTCTAAGAATTGTGAGGTTCTGTTTGTCAATCTTTGTTAACCAATAGCCTGTGTGATAATCTCCTAGGACTGGGCTGTTTGTCCTTGCTTACATTGGCATTATGTCGCTACTATTTTCAAATATTTGGTATTTATTTTAACATGAAAACTCTTGTATAGTGTAGAAAAACCATACAATTTAGATTTTTAAGTTTTATAAACATTTGTTATTTCAAATTACTCTACTTGATATTTTCATAGAAAGAACATAAGGGAGGTAAAGACTTACAACTATTAAAGTTTATTTTAAGCACAATTATTTATCATTACACCTAAGTAGCAGAAGGTTGGAGATAATGTAGGAGAACCTAGCCAACTGGAATTACGTCGTTCATATCAAGAAATATAGGTCTAGGCATGAAATATGATCTAATTTATGAAAAGTGTGGTAATTGTGGATTCCTGTTCAATCTGAATCATGTTAATGCTCTATTAAAACTATGGTAATAGTAGTGCAGAAGGGTATCACACCCTGATTTTTTAAAAATCACAGGATATACTCTAAAAAAATAATGAATAATGAAAACGAAAATCTGCGCTCTTTAGGAAAAAAAGTTAGCCTCTCAAAATTGTTAAAAATCCCATAAGACTTTCTTATAAAAAAAAAGATTTTTTTTTTTAAAAAAAATCATGATATACTCTAAAAAAACTAATAATGAAATATAAAAAAAATAAATGAAAAAGATTTGTCTTTAAGAAAAAAAGTTAGCCTCTCAAAATTAAAAATTTTCATATAGGCTTTCTTATAAAAAAAAAATTAGTGGGCCTCGTGCTCGTTTTAGGGCTATCCTAGTTCAGGTTATGATAAGATTTGCTAAGTATGCATAGATTTTCTCTGTGTATATCTAAGAAAAGTTATCATTGCCTGAACTAGATAGCTTAAAATGAGGCCTAACCTGGGATGGTTAAAAATGAAAAGTCTATGGGAGTTTTGACAACTTTGAGAGGCTGAAACTTTTTTCCTAAAGAGAGTGCTGATTTTCATTTTCATTGTTTCATTATTATTTTTTTTTTAGAGTATATATATCTTGTGATTTTTATAAAAATTAGGGGTGAAACCCTTCTGCACTACTATTACCAAAACTATAAATAATTAATTTACAAAAATGGTATTAAAAAATTATTTGAACTATTTTCTACTGATTTTGGTACATTTCAAGTTTATATTTTCAATAAAAATATAAAAAAATACTGCTACAAAAATCATAATAATTTGGCTTCATTTCGTTTGTATAGGGATGAAGAAACACTGTCAAAATGCTTTTCAGATTATGGTGATTATAGCGCAGATGAACTTCACCCCCAACATTTATAAAAATCACAGGATATACTCTAAAAAAATAATAATGAATAAAAAAACCCAAACGTGTTGGTCTCTTTTAGGAAAAAAAAGTTACAGCCTCAAAGTTGTTAAAAATCCCCTAGGATTTTCTGATTAAAAAAATTAAAATCACAGGATATGGAGCCTATATACTCGGAAAAAAAAGATAATGAAGCATAAGAAAAAAAATGATTTGTCTTTAGGAAAAAAAGTTAGCCTCTGAAAGTTAAAAATTTTCCCATAGGCTTTCTTATAATAAAAATTAGTGATCCTCATGCTCGTTTTAGGGCCATCCTAGTTCAGGTTATGATAAGATTTGTTAAGTATACATAGAATTTCTCTGTGTATATATACCTAACAAAACATATCATAAACTGAACTAGAGGGCCTGAATTGAGACCTAATCTGGATGGATCAAAAATAAAAAGTCTATGGGAGTTTTAACAACTTTGAGAGGCTGTAAATTTTTTTTTTTCCTAAAGAGACAGCCATGTTTGTTTTTTTTAATTATTTTTTAGAGTATATCCTGCAGTTTTTATAAAAATCAGGGGTGAAACCCCTCTGCGCTACTGTTACCCAGATTATTGATACTTCAAAATCATTATATTTTGACAAAAAATTTTTTTCCATTAACAACAATTCAATTTTATAGTACATATATATGAAATATCAATATTTTTTCCCATATTTTTATTTAATTTGTATTTTTGTATCTTTTTCATATTCATGTAAAAGTACTAAACCAGTGATACCAAACCTCTCTCATATATAAATTTAATCAATCTACCCAATTTTTTTTTTTTTTTTTTTTTTTTTTTTTTTTTTAATTCGTTTTAGGACTCATTAAGTTTAGGCTATGATAATTTTATTAATTTTACACAGTAAATCTGTCTACTTAACCAAATTTATCATAACCTTACTGATTTTGGAATGTAAAAAGAAATGATAGCCTATATGAAAATGAATAATGTTGCTTATAAAAATATCGTAAATTTGGCAATTTTTTATTAACATTTGGTAGCATTGCTTATAGAAATATCAAAACATCGATTGAATTTAAAAAGTTATCAATTTTTTAGAATCTGTTGAACTCACTATTATAAAATAATAATTGTTTATTAAAATTTTTCAATTTTTTTTATTTATATAACCGTATATTTTGTCTATACAATTGAATCGTTGATAATAATAAAAAAAATTATTAATTATTGAAATAAATGTTAATGAAATCAATATGTCAATAATCAGGAAAAATTGAGGTATATCCCTATGAAGACAACAAATTTAGCTTGTTAAAATTTTTTGAGCATTATTTTTGAAATTTTTCTTTAAAGTATGTAGCTAGCTACTTAAAATGTACGAAAATCAGTAAAAAAAAACTCAAATAATTTTTTGATACCATTTTTGTAAATTAAATGTTTATAATTTTAACGTAGTATTTACATGATTCAGATTGAATGGGAATCTGTAATTACCATAAGTAGTATAATAAGAGTTAGTGACAAAATATTTAAATACCAGGTTTCAATTTCTTATTTCATAATATATGGCCTACTGATATATTAATATCAAACTGATACAATAGTGATATCAATAGGTAATTATATAGTGGATGGTATGAATATTATATTTTTTACTCTATAGAAACTATGAACCCAAGCTAAACATAAATGTGCTATGAAAAGTTTAAATTGAAGCATGGAATACTACTTTTGTAGGCCTACATTCAAAAAGTTAAAAAAAATATATAGATTTTAGTTTTCATTTTACTATAAAAAATATCTATTTCATTCATGAAATCAATACTTGATGTATTAATAAATCGATATTCGATAACTATTGATATATAGAGTAAATTCCTTACCACTCATGAGTTAAGTGATATATGGTGGTCTTCTCCCATATCTCATACCCATTAGTAGTGTTTATTCTCATATTAATATATTGAATATATATAAATATATCAAATATTGATTTTATGAATGAAATATAGATATTATTTTTAATTATATTGATGAACTGAGTCCAATTTTTAGGGCTGAGTCAAAGTCTAGATTTGATACCGAGTCAGAGTCAAAGTATAGTAAATTATTGCAGCAGATATTTTTAAGCATATAGTAAATATGAGATACAATAATAATAAAAGATAAAAATAATAATAATAATAGTTAAATTTTTAAATCATAAAGGGAAATACAAATTTAGGTTGTATATAGAGAATATTCTTTAACTGAAAAATAAAATTAATTATGAAATAATATAACGTTGTATACTATGGAATGAATTAAAATTAGTTTTTCTTTGCAAAATATAAAAATAAAGGTACAACTCAAACACACCCCAGAGATTTTTGAAACATAGTGTGAAGTTCCTCAACGAAGCATCTTAAGTTCTTTTTTTATAAAATGATACAGTATATGACCTTTTATGGAATTGCCCACTAATACAATATTTTATTGTTCTATTAACTGATTATGCACTTTGCAGGAAGCTTTATATTCAAAAGTGAAATGATCAGAGACCTGTGGATTAAATTTTTTTAGTTAACAAAACCAATTATTTCATTTTCAAGATATCTTTTAAATGATAACCCATACCCTTCATGTAACTATGTATGAGATGGAATTCAAATACACTGCTTCACAAATAAGTTTTGTATTATATTTTGACAAATAGTTAGCTTGAAGTCTAATTGTTGAAAATATTAAAGGTAAAGTAGAGAAACAAATGGTATGTTTAAAATATTTTGGAAATGAGAATTAGGGATCAGATCAAGGAATTCTATTGCATCTTAATAAAACCTGAGTGGTTAAGAATAGATTATTTTTGACTTCTTCTCAAAGACAAAACAAGGGAATTAAGACTTAACTGTTGGAGCTCTTCATTGCAGAAGAGTAAACTTCTTAGCAGAAACTTCGTATCATTAACAACAAAAGAAAATATTTTTGTATAAATATATACTACACATGTAGGTTGTCAAAATATTATCATCTAAAGAGATTATTTTCTTAAATAAAATCTATGAATTTTTTTAAATATTCAGTGACATGTATGGGTCGATTGAAAAAATCTATGAAGACTTTAGCTTCTTTCAAGTCTCAAATAGTTATTGTTGTCCCCTAGCATAATTACAACTAGAGTTGACTGAGCACTATAATTTTTTCCACTGCACCAGGGTGAACAGACCACATCTTTATTTCAATGCACCCTGCGTTGCACTAGTCACTGAAATTGTGTGCCACACTGCATCGATCACCCCAAATTACAAATTAAGATTTTTATAAGATGTTTTTTTTGATTACAGGTTAAAGGGCACATCTAAAAAGGAATAGAGGGCCTATAGTACTTAAACAGAAGTTTTAAGAGTAAGTCTATCATTTTCAAACTCTGAGCTGTAATGCTAGAATTATAAATGGTAAGAGTAAAGGATAGATTCATGGGTTGTAATTCAACTATAATGAATTTTCATCTCAAGTGAAATTGTCATCTTGTAGTACCATTTTTATGACACAACTAAATTAAAATAAAGTTCTTATGTACATTTAAATCAAAACTATCAACAAGATTGCTATTTTTACAATTTCTTTATCTTTATCATGATGATAAAAAAAGGTTTACTAACTCCTTATTTGACATAAAATCAAGCTTTAAATACTAAATGTAATGTATTAACAGAAAAGAATTGCAGCTTATTGAAAGATAGTTTGAATCAGTGTAAAATTCTTTCATGATGTTTAACCTCAGATCCTGATTCAAGATTGTTCTAGTATGCATGAACATGGTAGACGAGAACAAATTGAATTAGCTATACTTATTGTAGTTTATATGTAGTTTTATCTTTTCAAGGAAATTAAATACCATAATTGTTCAACAAGACTTACAACATTTTTATTGATTGCCCTATTTTGAGTCAACTATTTTGTTTTAACTATTGTGACTGTTAATTTATAAAATATTCTTGCTTGAGTTTTCTGAATCTTCAAATTTTATTTTCTTAGAAAAGTTAATTTATTTGATATCCTTTCATAATATATAGGTACCTGTATTTGTAATGGAATAGGATTGTTGTGCCAGTCAAAATTAGTTTCATATGCCAGTGCCCCCTTCAGTTCTATACATGTTAAATTTAAAAAGTATGCATCTACATTATTAGTAAAAAATAAATAAATTGTAAATAAATCTTTGGGGACATTACTTATTATTGTACTGTCATGGACCTGGATGAATTTGGAGAAGTCCAGGTCTGCTACAATTGGCAGAGTTCCCATGTCTGAGACTCAGACTCTGTACTTCACTACTTTTATAGTAGATTTTATAGGTTTATTTTTTTATTGAACAAAAATAGTACTCCATGCTTCATTAGGATTTTCTTAAGGCATTTACTTTGTGTTTGTAGTTCTATACTGTATATATAGGAAAAAATATAACGTCCATCCAATACATAAATATCAATAAATATTGATATGCACCAAAAGAGTAAACTCACTGCCACTAACAGGTCAAGAGGTATAGGGGTAGATTTTCTTACACAAATGTTTGTGTCATGCATTTATGACTTCAATTGTATGTATGACATTAACATATGTCTACGGAGGGCTCTGCCTCCCACACTCCCAACCTTGAGTGGTGATGAGTTTGCTCTTTTTGATGCACATCAATATTTGATATCAATATCAGTATTCATACATTCTGAAATAAAAAATGAAGGCCTTCCTGTGAAATAATAATTTATTTTTAACACAGAAATCTTTTTTTAAATGTTTTGCTGCCCACTTTTATTATAGGCTACTTTAAAGAAATTACAACACATTTCCTGTCTATGGAAGCATTTCACTAAAATCTAGATTTAAATCCTGCTTCAGCTGCATTGTCAGAAAATGATGTAAAGTCCTTTTAAAATTCTTGATTTGCCTGAAACACTTTGCTGTAAACAAGTAATCCGCTGACATAGGCTAATATGAACAAACATACATACATACCACACATATATACAGTATGTTAAAAGCTAATTTACTTAATCAATTTTATTAATTTAATCAATCTGTTAATATATTCAATATCAAAAAAGCCATAGTAGTATGCTTGAAATCAGGGCTGCAGAATGGGAACCCAAATTATTTTTGAGGTGGAGCCAGTCCCAAAAAATTTTTGGTGGAATAAAAAATTTTTTTGTTTTGTTATTAGAAACACTTAACAATATTGAAGCAGATGATCACTGTGGTATTTCATCAAAGTTAAGGTTCATCCCTGAGTTTTCCCCATAACTATCCTCCCTCACAAAACCACGCTGTTGTAGCTCAGTTCACTCTAATTATGCACCATTCTTCTCAAATTCACATTCCTTTCCTTCCAACATTCTTTTACTGACTCAATCCACTTCTTAGGTCTCCCAGCCAGTCATTTCTCAACATGCTCACCTCTATAACATCCACTTAACCAACCGACTATCATATAACATTTCTATATGACCAAACCATTATAATAAAGTTATTTATTCTCATTTACAACTTTGTTCCCACCACATAGCTCCCTAGTACACATTCCTCATTTTAAAAATTCTTCTCACACCTAACACAACCATAAGATATTTACATTCTACATTATCTTATATACACTTCACTTTCAAACCCCTATACCAAATCCGTTCTGAAACTTTTGTAGATTCTGCCCACATAAACATAAATCACTGTGGAGTACATAACAGGGTCAGACCCTACCAATCTGCTCTTCCTTACTCCATTTAGATCTAGACGACCCTTCCCTAGCTCACCCCTACTTTTAATTAATATCGTCAATCGCTACCATACTATATACAAAAATTAAACTGTATAATGCATCAACCAATATCCCAACTGCTTCACTCGACATTATTAATATTAAATCCATTCAACAGTTTCCAACTCCATCGCCTAAATTACTACACACATATGTTATATCTTATAGTAAACAGATAATAATATAAATAATATTATATATAATATATATTATATATATATATAATATATCAATAATATATACATAAATCATTATATATATATATAATAGTCATATAATAATTATATATAACTATATATAAGTATATATATTATCTATATATAATATATTTAATATAGTACAGTTATAATACAGTATATAATATATATTATATAATCAGTATTCTATACATAATAATGTAACGTAATATATATATATAATAGTATATATATATATATATTATATAAATAATTATATTATATATATATAATAATATATATACTACATATCTAATATAATATAATATATCAATATAATATCTATATAATATAATAGTACGGTAATAATAATATAATAATATAATAATATATATATATAATATCTATAATATAATATATATATAATCATATAAATACTATAACTATATATAATATAAATAATATAATAATATATATAACCATATATAAATAATACACAGTAAAAATGGGGTAATAAATAGGTAGGGCCGTCGGGGAGAAAATGAGATAAATGCCACCAAAAAATTAAATATTTAATTTTCTGGTAAAGCTTAGTCATAATGTTTCCAAATAGGGGCCTATATCTGTTAAGAATAAACATGATAAAACTAAAATTTATATTAAGTAATAATTAAGAATAATAATATAAGTATTATTTAACTATGTTTAACATATTTTTTTGTATAAAAAGAGTAATAAATTATATTTAATCAGTAAAAAATTATTAGATGTCCAAACCTAAGAATTGTTACATATACCAGCTTATAATAAGTTACAGGACTCACAAAATCAAACAAGAGCTTTTTCTTAAAATTAATCAAGTTAAGCCAGCTGATGATGTTTAAAATTAACAAAATAACTGAGCTAGTAGTCAGAAAATTGTCTCAACTAACATAACAAGACCAAACACCACACACGTGACCCAAGAACGTAGACGGGGTCAAAATGATAGCTATTCCGACGGGAAGAAAATGATAAATTAAATGTCCCCAAAAATTGAAAGATTATAAGATTTTCATAAATTTCATTCTGGCAAGGGTTTATAATTATTATAACATTTTTTTAAAAGCTGTATATACTGAACTCTATAATTACCATTTTTAGTTAATTAAGACATAAATAATAATTAAATATAAGATTTTCTAAATAATCTTTTAATTTTTTTTTTTTCGGAGAAGTATAAATTTTTCATGGAATTTTGCTCTATAAACTAAAATAAAATTTTTACATTCAAATTTTTTTCAAAGACAATTAGTCCTTCGTACGGCCTCTACAAGCAGCACAAGTTTGTTACTGAATCAAATGTTATAACTACCAAAATATGGATAAAACTAAATCTGGGGGTAAAATGATAAGACCAGGTTTTTTGGAGTTTTTATTATATTTAAATTTCTTTGATATTTTTTTTTTCCATATAAGTATATCATGAACATGTTCTAAAAGGATGTGTACTCATATTAATTATATATAATTTTTGTAATCTTCTTTCTCATTTTTTTTCCAATTTACCATTTTCGCCCAATCTTCTTACGCAATTTTAGCCCCGATTCAAAATTCGGTGACTGAGTTTTTTTAAGGCCACCATAAAATATCATTATAATACAAGTTTTTTATTATTCTTTTTACATGTAATTACTCTTCAATGACTATATTTATACATATATATTAAGATAAATATTACATAAGATAAACGATGTACTTGTAATGAATTTTTATTTCTGAAAAAAATGTTGAAAAATTTACCATTTTAACCCCGTTTTACGGTATACAAAGGTGTAATATAATACTAATATATATAATAATAAGTATAAATATATATTATAATAAGAATATATATAATATATATATATATTTAACTATATTATATATAACTATTGTATTTCATTACTTATTAAATAAATTTAACCATGCATATATAAATGCAGAATAACCCTCAGTGAAATGATTTATTGCTATAAAATCATATTTTATAGCAAGAATTTAATAACTACCTTATTAAATCATGTTAATGCTTTTCCAATATATTTATATTGTCTATATTTCATAATTCATAGTTAGTTTTAGGAAAATTGAGGTGATGCAGTAATAATAAATATAATTGCCGAATTTTCTTTTGTCTTCACAGTATGAGTGACCCACCAAAAACGTTTCCCCCAACTCAAGTGTTTGGATCTTACAGTATGGACAGACCTAACACAAATCAGAGCAGAGGGCCACATCCCACATTTAGAGGACCTCCCCCTGGTCCACTAAAAGAACCTCCTCCATTTCCTGGTTTACAAGGAAATCAGAGGTACCCCTTTCTTCCTGTTAACCCAACAGGAAACCAGTCTACTTTAGTTAATGGACATCCATCTGAAACACCAATTGAAGCAGGTAAATATTTGTTTTAAATAGATCTATCTAAAGCAGAATATTTAAATTAAAGATAATCTTGTAAACTTAATTATTACCGTATATGTAATTTGACATTTAATTATTGTTGTTCGTTAGTTAGTCCTGTAGGTTTAAATTCATTTATCTTCTTTAATACTTTGTAATCTTTCTATGTAAAATTTTCCAGGAATTCATTCCAATTTATCATCAAGACATGACTCTCCAGTGTCAAATAGTGGTCATCAATCACAATCTAATTCTGGGAATAATTCAACAAGAGAAAGTAAATATATCTTGCATTATATAATGATAAATATATAAATATAAATACATAATAGATATATAAGATATTACTATATATGTAGATTATATCAGTAAACAGTATAGATAAAATTATTTAATATATAATATATATATATATACTATACTATATATATATCTAATCTATAATATAGATATTATTATATATATATTTTAATATATTCTATATATAATAACTAATAACTATATATAGACTCTATATAATATATATATATATATATAATATTATAATATAATATATTAAAATATGATTGATTATATTATATATTATAAAATATAAATATATATTTTAATAAATATAAAATAATTTGGCTATTAATAAATATATATATATTAATATATATTATATATAAATATTATATATAATTAATATAACATATATATAATTATATATATATATATTATATATATATGAGTAGTGGTTATGAAGTGGAGTGATTTTGGCCAGACCAGAGAAAACTAATCAGAAAATTTTTAGATTTCAGGTGGAGAATAAAATTTCTAATTTCCTTATACTTTTACCTTTTCCATTCCCATTATATATATATATATATATATATATATATATATATATATAAAAAAAATATATACTATATATATATATATATATTAAATACGTATATATATATATATATACATCATATATATAGTATATATATATATATATACTATACGATATATATATATATATAACGGTATATATATATATCATATATTAGATATACATATTTCGTTTTGAATGGTTATAAAGGGTATAGGGAACATAAATCATATATAATGTAAATATAAAGTCCTCTATAATTAAATAATATATAATATAATAATAATATATATATACATATATTATCATATATCATTATAATATATATATATAGAAATAAATAATCACTCAAATTTATTTACTAATTAATTATGTTATCAATTTATTGTGTTCTCTTGAATGGAATTATTTGAAAATTAAAGAGGGTTATACTAGTAAAGCTGAACGAGTTTTGTAAGATTCCAGGATAAGATGACGATATCTCCTGTTGGCAAAAAGGGGAACATTGGGGTCGAAGTTGAAAGTGACTGGTTTATATTATAGGCAAGAAAGTAGAGGACAGGTGATGGATGTTGTCTCTTCGCCTTAGGTTAAATTTAATTTGTATATGACGATGAGGTTAATAGATTAAAACGAACTAAGGTAGGCGTAGGGCAGGGGAAGAGAGGTGTTAGAAATGAGGGAGAATGCAAAGAAGAGTGGATGGTGGCCAAACTGCTTATCTGTATCGAACAGCAATTGAATTTGATCTTTGTGCTGCGATCTGAAGATGAGGTTTGAAGAGACGATTGGTTAGAAGGGGTTATGAAAGTAAGTGAAAATGGGACGCATTATGAAGATTTTTGCCGATGACGATGACGATGATGATTAGAGCATCTATTTTGCCGATGACGATTCGAGCGATTAATTGAACAGGAAAAACTATTTTAAAAATTTCTTTCTCTCATCTCTCTCTACTCTCTCTCTCTCATCATGCTTCATTCTCTCTATATATATATATAATCCAATATATATAATATATATATATAGTACTAATATATAAATAATATATATAAAGTAATATTAATAATATATAATATATATATATAATATGTAATATATTTAAATTATATAATATATTATATATATATATATATATAGCATACTATAATATATATAAGTATATAAACTAGTATATATAATTATCATGTAGACTCACTTTGTGTTTGTTATAGCTGGTATATATATTAGAAAGCTATCTCCTTTGGTGATTTTGTTAAGTTCTCAATAATATATACATAATAAAATAATAATAATATTAAAATAATAATTAATAATAATAATAGTTAAATCAATGAAATGATAAGCCGATATTAAATGAGAAATGAGGAAACATAGTTTGTGGTCTGTACAATTTTCTTAGGTCAAAGCTGGCTGGTTCCTCCTCCATTGTATAAAAATATTTAGACCCAGGGAACCATTACATGTAAAAAGGTTCGACAAGTTATGCTGAACATTGAAATCACACAAAACTGTGATTTTAGAGTAAGGAATAAATGATGGAATGACATAAAGATTTAAAAGATAAGGGGGAGCTGTAATCGTTGATAAGGGATGGAAGCGGTTCACATATCTTCTTGCAGCTGAAAACTTTTTCTATTCCTCTTCAAATCGCTTCTAATAACTAAATCATTCTTTCGGCCTCAACGAATCCATAGAGTTCGATCGGTGCTTTATCTCTGGCGCATGACCTCAGGCTAGGGACATGCCTGTCGGGTGTGGAAAAATTCTACGTTCATACAACAATATCACTTTCCTCGCTATTTTTTTCATATCAGCACTAGAAATAGTTGGACAGGGATAATTACATCTTAACAACGAAGCAAAGCTGGCATTTCATCAAGAGGAAAGTGCGCCTAACCTCCTTGGTTCTCGCTACTACAACATCTGTTCATCTCATAGCGAACTTCTACTGTAAATCTGCCTTTCACCCAATCTTAATTTCAAGATCTGATCATTGTGTTTTGGCTAATTCTCAACAACAACTGGAAAAACGGCTATATAAACATCTTGTCTTTACGGCCCTCATAACGCTCAACTATATTACATCTATGAACATCTAAGCAATACTAGCACTTTCACCTCCCAATCAGTGTTGGAGAGCTCTCACCAAGAATGTCCTATACCTATTCCGAAAAAAAGGAAGCCAGCTCTGAACTCCTTACTAACTTCGCCCTTGTAGCTCGTCACAATTGTATTACTATCCTAAGATCTTTGAAACCTTCTTCAACTCTAATTTCATGGATCATCTGGGGAAACTCACTCCGATCAACAGTACGGCTCTCGTTGCAAAACGAAGTCTACTGGCGTAATAAATACATAATCCTAATCCTACCGATTTATAGGTTCTTATAAAAACGCTCTAAAGAAAACGTACGGGGAGACTTGAAGGTGGTGGCGCTTGACATAACAAACTCTTTTGACAGG
>JABUQX010114989.1:2500-5000 GCA_015478945.1 Trachelipus rathkii
TTCTGATTCTTCTTGTTGTTAATTTAATCTGACTGAAGAGTATCTTAACAGGACGGGTTATATTTTTTCATTTCAACTTTATGCTAATATTTGCTTCGCGCAAATCTGTAGCATAGTACGACATAAATAAATATCACAAAGTTATAATGGAGTGCTACATACTTTCGCGCGCTAAACACGGGAGTGAAGCAAAGTATGTTTATATAATTATACTAGCTCTAAAATTAATCTTGCTTCAAATGTATATATATTTTGGTGGCATTTGACAATGCGCATAAACATATAAAACATTTCAATGAGATAAAAATAATAACTAAAATACATAAAGATAAAGTAACTCTCAAATGCAAGTATTTCTAATTATGCCCGAAGACATAAGTAGAAATACAAACATTTGAAGGCAAAATAGTATACATGAAATGTAAAGAAAATTAAATACGAGCATAACTGGTTACATCCGAAGATGTAACTATACAATACTTTGAATAGCAATAAAAATACAATAAGTAATAATAACAGGAGAAATGAAAGGGCATTTAACATAAGCAATTTGGTTAATATCCTTTGATATATACAAACATTTAAATACAAAAATATTTATACATAATTATTGATATTGAACAATTGAGCTATTCACAAGTTAAATAGGCCATATTGATCGAACCGTTGAATCCAAGAAAGGTCCAGTATAAGCGTTCTAAGTACCATGATTTATCAATGCGCCACGTAAATAGTTTTCAAAGCTGTATTTACGAGAGAAACATTGCTTGACAAATGTAGAGACGAAGTTTGCTTGAAATTTAGGTCCTTTATTTGAAAATTTCTTCATACATAAAAGGGAGCGGTTCACATAACGCATTTAGAATTCGAAAAGAATGCAGAGTTCGTAGTGGAATCCACAATGAATTTCTGCCATAATCAAACTTAAAATGACGTAAGAATCGATACGTAAAAGAAGTTTACATATGTAGAGCCGAAGTTGCTTTAAAATTAGGTCGTTTAATTGAAAAATTCTTATACATATAAGGGAGCGTCAAGAACATTTAGAAGTCGAAAGGAATCAGAGTTCGTAAGTGAATCCAAAAATGAGTTTCCTGCCCATAACCAACTTGGAATGAATGAAAGAAATCCATGCCGAAAAGGAAGTTTGCTATGTCTAGCGATGAATCGCATCGCACTGGTTATAGTTTGAAAAGGTGAAGACGCCATAATCACAAAATGAAATGAAAATTAAAATCCGATCGTAATGTTCGTTTGGTGAGTCATTATCTGAATAATGTTGAGCAGAAGGTTGAGTTTTCTGTTTCTTTCTCCACTTGTTTCGTTTTTTTTTTGGTTATCAGAAGGCCAGTGACCGGAAGTTCTGGTGTTTCTTCTCCGTTTCACCAATATATAGGGCTATACTTGCCTAAATTGGTTCTTCTTTTGTGAGTCAAGCACCCTAATACTAAAGAAGGGAGATTTCGAAATCCGGAAAATGAAATTGAGATTTAGTCAACTCATGAGTAAGGACATTCATAAAAGAAGAGTAATAAAAGTACCTTAAGTGGAGAAACTCACTGTTAATTTAAAAGGTTTGTGCCACAGACTTTCCAGGGACGTTTACCACCCTTTGCCTCTGACGTCTTCGTTTAGCGAAAATTTTGGATCGAAATTCGGAGTACGCAGCCCTTCGTGAAATTTAACCTCTCTTGCCGAAGCTAGCGTTTAAGTTGGAGATTTCTGAAGAGAGTATTGAGTGAAATTTATTCTTCTGATTCTTCTCTTTTAATTTAATCTGACTGATGAGTATCTCAACAGGACGGGTTTATATAATATTTCATTTCGACTAATTCAATATTGCTCAATACAAATCACAAGCAATAGTTGAAGACTCATATAATTAAATTTTTAACAAGTATAATGGAGTGCTATATATATATATTATAAATATTTATTATATATATATATATATTTTAATATACTATTTATAATATATATTATATAATTTTATATCTTTATATAATTTAAAAATTAATTATTATATATATATATATATATATATATATATATATATATAATATATATATATATATATATATAATATATATAGAGAGAGAGAGTGAGAGAGAGAGCGTTTTTTTTATAGGATATATGATTCTTTTTTTTCTTTTTTAACTAGCATCAAAAAAGTTTTTTTTTTTTTGCTTTTTTTATAAATTTTTTATTTCTATTTAGAATTTGATGGACTAGACACCATTGGAATGATCTCTTCGAATCATTTTCAAATCTGTAAAATAATATTTTAAATAGGTTCAGTAGAAAAAAAAGATTATTCTCATTTCAGACTTTCGAAAAAAAAATTATAATTTTGGAATAAAAATATTTTTCGTCCATATCGTGATAAATCATACACCAAAATACAAATCTGATTTAACCATTCTAAATCTGTTAATTGTAATCTGTAACTCTCCAAACTTATGCTTCTGAGCCTTTATCCTGCCTTAGCAAACTATTCCTT
>JABUQX010114990.1:0-10000 GCA_015478945.1 Trachelipus rathkii
TATCTAGCCGCTTTTTCTATCTTTAATCTGTATGTAATCACATTGTTATTGTATTGATCATTGCTTGAGGCAGGTGTGCAGCCACACATTTTTTTCCAGGATTCGTTTTTTAGATGTTGCCGACTCTTATTTCTTCAGCGAGGCGCTTTGAGGACCGCCGTTGCGGAACAGATTTCATTTTACACACACCATCTTCCGTCATTTCACTAAGGATTGACATCCTGACAGTTATGTAAGCCTGGTTACGTCCGTCGTGACACACGTTACCCCCCCTTGCGGCACTTAACACCGTACAAGTACCTACCATCGTCCCACCACGTCCTCATTCACACTTTTTCAGCAATCTCTTTAGGCATCATCAATGTTAATTTTACTTCAACAACTCGTAAAATCTTTAACATTTACACACATACCTGTCTAAATCACCTACTGAAAACTGATCTAATGCTATACGCTAACCAAATTTTTTACAATCAAAAACTTCGTAAACTTTTTAAATAAAAAATTCATCATAACCTGTCTAATATAAAAAATCCAAGAAATAATTGCACACATAAAAGTTTTAAACCAAACATAACAAAAAATAAAAATTCTTTATCCTGACATAACATAAAAATAAGTTTCTCGAATAAAATGACAGTAAAGCGTAAAGGTTTACTGATTTTAAAGCAGTAATAGTAAATCAGCAAAATCAAACCATCCATCCCTGAAGTCCCCTACCCACCCATCCCCTATGACTATCTGAACTTTTGAATTCAAGTCATATTTCGAGTATCATTTTGGATAAACATAATATAAAAAAAGTTCTTTAATATACTGACGCTACGAATATATGCTTGCGCAACAAAGTTTTAGCATCATAAGCTAACATATCATAACTGAACTAAGAATATAATGTACAAATGCAAAACCTAACATACCTCGCGTATGAATAATTCGCTAACATCTGAAAATTCCCTACTTATCAAGGTAAAGTAGCTAACAATATACAAATATCGATATGTTCCATTTTTCCCACATATCACTAACAGGTAATGACGTATTATCTAACAAAATTCTTAACAAAGTGCTATCAAAGATACAACATCTTGAACTATGAATTGACAATATCTTAATCAAAGTGTCACTCGTCTCGAGTATAACATTATTTGCTATGAATAAAACGTAGACATTAGCAAAATTCTCGTGCAAACCTAACACAACCACAAAAACTTAACCTAGGCTGACGTTTCTAACCATCAAATCGTCAGTTAAACACAGTAATATTATCAAACTCATCATTTCTCTTAATAAATCAGTTTAATTTTCACATGGTCATAGTATCGTTTAACAAACGTACGCAATTTAGAATAAAAGTTTTCATTAACCAGAGTATCTAAAGAATACATCATCTACCGAGAGAAAACCCAATGGGATGCGCCCTTGAAAGGGTGTGAATCCTGAGAGGGATCACCCGAAGGGGTGTAAGCGGACATTACCTCTGAGCCCAAAACGCTTACACCTTCGGCTGATCCCTCTCAGGAATTCACACCTGTTCAAAGCGCAATCAAATTGGGTTTTCCTCTCTGGGATGATGTTTGCTTTTAGATCTCTTGGTTATGAAAAACTGTTTATTCGTAAGTTTGTTAGTTATGTTAAATATTACTATGACAGTGTGAATTAACACTGATTTGTTAAAGAAATGATGAGTTTTGTAGATATTACTGTGTTACTGACGATGATGTGTTAGAAACGTGAGCTAGGTTAAGTTTTTTGTTTAAGTTGTGTTAGTTTGTCACCATGAATTTTGCTAATGTCTACGTTATTCATAGTTCAAAATGGTTATACTCGGGACGAGTGACACTTTGATGAAGATAATGTCAATTACTTATCAAAGATGTTGGTATCTTTGATAGGTTGGTCACTTTGTTAAGGGATTTTGTAGAATAATACGTCTTTACTGTTGCTGATGTGCGGGAAAGTGGGAACAATATCGAGTAATTGTATGAACTGTTAGTACTTTATCCTTTGATAATCGGGAATTTTAGATTAGCGAATTATTATAGCGAGGTTCTGTTAGGTTTTGCATTTCTACCATTATATTCTTAGTTACGTTATGATATTTAGCTTTATTTGAAGATATAGATATAGAGATAAGCATATTTATGGTAGTATGTAAGAACATATATAATGTTATGTCCTATCAAAATGATACTCGAATATGATCTTGAATCAATAGTTTCAATAGATATAGGTGGATGGTGGTAGGGGACTGCGGGATTGGGATGGTTCTTGATTTGCTGATTTAACTGGATTTTACTGTTTAAATCATAACTATTACGCTTTAACTGTGATATTTTATTCAAAGAATTATTTTTATGTATATGTAGGATAAAATTTTGTTATTTTTATGTTAATGTTTGGTCAAAACTTTGTTATGTTTGCAATTATCGTTGGGGTTTATGATATTTAGACGAGGTTATGATGAATTTTTTAAATATAGAAGTTGATGTATTTGTCAGTTAGCATTATACTTCTTGTCAGTATGATGATTAGCGGGTTATGCTAAATTTTGCTAAATATTACAATGTTAATGTAAATTAACATTGATATGCTAGAGATATGCTTGAAAAGTTTGATAGGTTACGTTTTGTACGATGTGTTAGGTACTTTACTGTTAGATAGTGGGAAATTTGTATGTTAGTAGTTTATTTTCGTACGTCTGGTGGTGTTAGGTTTGTCAATAGAACTTATATTTTTATTCAGGTGTTAATAAGTTAGTTTAATTATGTAAAAAACACTATAATAGATAGAGAATATTCGAATGTTTAGTATTAAAAGAACTTATTTTTGAGTTATGTTTATCCGAAAACTGATACTCGAAATATGACATGAAATCAATAGATCCAAATAGATCAAAAGGTTATGGGTGTGGAGGGTGGGGGGGTTGATGGTTTGATTTACTGATATATATAGAATTTACTGCTTTAAAAATCAGTAAACTATTACACACTTTACTATGATTTTATTCAAAGAATTATTTTTTATGTTATGTTTGGTAAACACTTTGTTATGTTTGCAATTATTGTTGGCTTGAATGAATTCGACAGTTATGATAATTTTGTTAAATATTACTGTGTCATGTAAAATTAACGTTAATATGTTAGAGATATGCCTGAAAAAAGTATGAATAGGTTAACTTTTGTATGTAAGTTAGTTACTTTACTGGTGTTAAGTGTGGAACTTTGCTCGTTACAGTTATATTAAGCGTGAAAGTTGTGTAGTTTGTGTTGTACAATATATTTTCTTAGTTCCATATGATGCTATGTTAGCTTTATTATATAAACATTGTTTGGTTAGCATATATTGGCTGGCTTAGGTATATAAAGAACTCATTTTTGTCTATGTTTATCCGAAAGATTACTCGAAATGCCGACGTAATCAATATGTGTTATCGTAAAATTAAATTGATATGTAGAGATTGCTAAAAGTGTGAATAGATTAGTTTTGTACGCTGTGCTAGTATTTACGGTTGTTAAGTATGGAATTTGTTTAATGGTTAGTAGTTTATTCGTACGAAAGTGTGCTAGGTTTTGTCATTGTACATTATATTCTTTGTTCTTGGTCATAGCTATGTTAGCTTATTAATGTGAACAATGTTTCGTTAGCATATATTCATTGGTTAGTATTAAAGAAATTATTTTTGTAACTATGCTTTTCGAAATGGTACTTCGATTGGTGATCTGAATCATTAAGATGATAGCTCAAAGGTGTGGCTGATGGGTAGGGAGGGGTGGGGAAGGATGGTGTGATTTACTGATTTACTGATTTCTGTTTTAAAATTCGGTAAAACTATTTCACTTCTACTATGATATATTATATCAAGAACTTATTTTTATGTTTATATTTATATTTAAACTTATTTTATGTTTTGTTTGGATAAATTTGTTGTAATGTTGCAATTATTTGTTGGGGTTATGATATTAGGTAAGGTTATGATATTGTAAATATTACTATTGATAATGGTAAACTTTGTTTACCCTTGCACTATTCGTTGGTTTGATGATAATCGCAAGGTTTTGATACATTTTTGATAAATGTATGTGTTAATGTAAGATTAACGTTAATATGTTTAGAGATATGGCTTGGAAAAGTATGAAAAGGTTACGTTTTGTATGTAAGGTTAGTTACTTTACTGGTGTTGAGTGTGGAACTTCTGTTAATGTAACAGTTTTTAGTGCGTGAGTTGTGTTGGTTTGTCGGTTGTCTTATTTTCTTGTTCATATGGTGCTATGGTAGTTTATTAATGTGAAAACATTGTTATGTTAGCATATATTCGCTGGTTAGTATATAAAGATCTGTTTTTTGTGCTGTGTTTAATCCGAAATGATCTCGAATGCGAGACGTAAATCATAGTGTTAATTAAATTATTGATATGTTGAGATAATGCTTGAAAAGTGTGAATAGGTTACGTTTTGTACGTTGCTAGGTACTTTATGTTTGTTAAGAATGCGAACTTTGATTAATGTTAGTAGTTTATTCGTGCGTAAAGTGTGGTAGTTTTTTATTGTACATTATATTCTTAGTTTTGGTAATTGCTTGTTAGATTTATATGATGTCCAACAATGTTACGTTAGATATATTATTGGTCAGTATATAAGAAATTTTTTTGTACTTGTTATCGAAATGGTACTCGATATGTGACGCTAGAATCATTAGACGAATAGATCAAAAGATCGGGACGGGTAGGTAAGGGAGGGGTTGGGAGTAGCTATGTGGTTTGAATTTACTGATTTTACTGATTTACAGCTTAAATTCGGTAAACTATTAACTTTACTATGATATTTTTAATTCAAAGAACTTTTTTATGTTATGTTGGACTAAAATTTGTTTATTTTTTATGTTAGTTTGAAAAAATTTGTTATGTTTGCATGTATTTGTTGGGGATTATGATTTTTAGGTAAGGTTTTGATAATTTTTGTTAAATATTACTATGATAATTACTATGTTAATGTTTTGCATATATTCTTTGGTCTGTATGATAATCGGACGTTTATGATACATTTTATGTTACTGTGTCAATGTAAGTTTAACGTTAATATGGTCGAGATATGCTTTGAAAAAATATGATAGCTTACGTTTGCATACAATGTTGTTATTTACTGTGTTAAGTGTGGAACTTTGTTAATGTTACAGTTTATTCGTGTTTAAGGTATGCTAGGTTTTGTCTTTGTACATTATTTCTTAGTTTATGTTACACTATGCTAGCTTTATTGATGTGAAAATTTATTACGTTAGAGTATATTGTTGATCAGTATGATAATTAACCAATGTTTGTACTAAATTTTTTGTTAAATTGCCATGATAATATATTAAGGATTGAATGTTAGAGATATGCTGAAAAAGTGTGAAAGTTACGTTTTGTACGCTATGCTAGGTATTTACTGTTGTTAAGTATGATTTTATGTAATGTTAACAGTTTTATTCGTGCATAAGTGTGTTAGGTTTGTCGTTGTCATTATATTCTTATAGTTAAGATGATGCTAAGTAAGCTTTATTAATGTGAAAACTTTGTTACTTAGATATAATTCGTTTATCATGTATAAGAATTTGTTTTTATGTTATTTTATCCAAAATGATACTCAAATGTGATTGAATCAATAGATCATAGATAATAGATAATAGATCATAGATAATAGATCAATAGTCATGGATGTATGAAGGGGCAGTGTGGTATGAGGTTTGATTTACTGATTTAACTGATTTACTGATTTCATGATAATATTAGTAAAAATATGACCTGAATCATTAGATCAAATAGATTAATATATCAATAGATCATAGAACATGGTTTGGGGGGAGGGTGGATTGGGTGGTTTGATTTACTGATTTTACTGATTTATTATGTAAAACAAGACAATTTTACTAAAAAATATGACTTGAATCAATGATCAATAGATTCAATAGATCAATAGACAATGATCACAGGAAGGGTTAGGAGGGCAAGTTTGATTTACTGATATTATGATTTACAGTTTTAGGGTAATGTTGAAAGTAAATTTGTAAGTTATAACATAAAAAGAAAGAATTTTATTTATTTTTAATTTTAAAAAAAAAAATTTGGTTTTTTTTTATTAATTTTTTTTTTTTTATTTTTTTTTTTATTTTTTTTTTTTTTTATTTTTTTAATTTTTTTTTTAATATTATTCTTTTCTACATCGAGGATACATCATAAGAAAGATGTATACCAAGTTTCGTCGTTCTATGTCAATATTTCAGGTTTTGGGGCCGGAGACCCCCTTTTGGGGTGTGTATTTATTTAACCCATATATGAGCTAGTACATTATACTGGAAGATTCGTATACCGAGTTTTAATCGGGTTCTATCGTTCAACTTCTAGTTGGGGGTCCAGCATCCTCCCAATCGGGTTGCTTTGTAATGTAACCTCGTTAACAGTGGGCTTACGTTATCCCCAAACGGGGTACCAAGTTTGATAGAGATACCATGTCTCAAACTCTAGCCAGAGCGTGGAGCGAGACGGAGCGTTGCGGTGCTGTGCGGTGCGGTTCGGTGCAGAGTTGGAACCACCGAAGAAGACGATGAAGGAGACGCAGAAGTGTTTAAAAAACAACTCAGAAGTGATCCCATTCGGGGATCACTTCTTCGACGTAATAATAATAATAACACACACAGACAGACAGACAGACAGACCTACGGTCTGTCTGTTTGACAGACCGAACGGTCTGTCTGTCAGCCAGATGGTCGGTTGACCCGATTTGCCCGTAAGCTAAACTCACCTGCTCGGAAGCAGCCATAAGAGCGTAGCGACATATTTTGCGTTCGCTCTCATGGGGAGGTACCCCCTATATACATCCTAGCGACTTGAAATTTCGCTTGTATCGAACAACACCTACATAGATTATATTCCTAGTTTCAGACCGATACCTCTACTCCTTCCCATCCGAAAGGGTGGTAGAGCTCAAAGTGTTGCATCACTACTTATATATATATATATATATATATATATATATATTATATATATATATCTATATATATATTATATATATATATATATATATATATATATATATATAATATATATATATATATATATATCTATTATATATATATATAATATTATATATTATATTAATATTATTAATATATATATATATATATATATATTTAATATATATATATGATCTATATATATAATATATCATATAATTACTTATTTTTCTTCAATACTATATAAATTCTACAGAACAAAAAATATTTATATATATATTATAATATAAATATTCTCGATCAAGATGGATCATGACCGTGTGACTGATTGTACAATTTCCGAAATTTAATTTCCTGAAACAGAAAAATAATTACACAATACTAAATAATCCGTAAGGTGGTCTACTGTATATAAATCTCACAACTCTCTATCACAGATATAACGTCTTCTTATCATTAGGGGACCCTGTACTTGCCCAACCCTTACTTTTTAGGGTAGAAATAAAAAAATTAACTATTTTTTTTATTATTTCTATTATTAAAAATTTCTCCTCTACATCATGGTTATTTTTGTTTCGAAATTCAGAAAGGTTTAAGATACATGATATTTTTTATAGGGGTGTCAAACAAAAAAATATTTCAGGTTCGGAATTGCAATTCACTTTCTGGATCTTTAGGTTTTATTCAACATTTTAATAATAAATTAAACTTTTATTTCGCAAACCAACCCAAATATAGGCTCTTCTCAGTACCCGGAGCCGTAGCCGAGCCGTAATAGGAGCGTAGCCGGAGCCGGAGACGGGGAGCCGGAGATAGAGACCGAAAAAAACAATGTTTTTAAAGAATTTTTTTGCAGGTGAAAATAATCTGCAAAGATGGAGCTGAACAAATTTGAGAAGGAGCCATAGCCGGAGCCGGAGACAGGTCAGAGCCGGAGCGGAACCAATTTACATTTTTTTAAAGACTTTGTTTTGCAGGTAAAAATTCTTCTGCAAGCGGAAGCTGAACTTTTTTAGAAATGAAAGGAGTAAAGTTAGAGCGGAGCGGAGTCGGGCGATCCGGAGTCGGAGCTGGCGGAGCCGGAGCTTACAATTTTTTTTTTATTAATCTTTGCGGTGAAAAATATTTTTCCAAAGCTTTGAGCTAGCTTGAACAATTTTTCAATTGGAGCGGGGCCGGATCGAGCGGAAACCGGGAGCCGGAGCGGAGCCGGAGCCGGGAGCCAGAGCATAGTATTTTTTTAAAAAATTGTGTTTTTGAGGTAAAAATCCTTGAAAGTCGCAGCTGAAACTATCTGAATGGAAACGAGTTCGGAGCCAAGCCCGGAGCCGGAGCCGGCGCGGGAGCCGGCGCGGGGCAGTCGGGAGGAGCCGGAGCCGGGTCAATCTTGAAGAGCAATTTTTTTAAGGATTTTTTTGCAGATGAAGTCATGTACAAGTTGGAGCTGAACATTTTGAAAGAAGCGAAGTTGGAGCCGGAAGCCGAGCCGGAGCGGAGCGGAGGCGGAGCGGAGCAGGAGCCGGTAGCCGGAAGGTAAAGTAAATTATTTAAAAGACAATTGTTTTTGCAGATAAAAATACTTCTGCAAAGAAATATGAAACGAAAGTCGGAGTAAAGCCGGAGTGTAGCAAGCCGAGAGACAATCATTACATGATGACCATCTCGTAGGGAACAAATTTTTTTCAGAAATTTTTTTGTAAATGAGGTAATTCAACAAGGTGGCAGATGAACAATTTTTGAAATGGAGGCGAGCAGAGGCCAGAGCAAGAGCAAAGCAGAGCAGAGCCGGAACCCGTGATAAGAGCCTTAGGTAAGCATAACTTTTTTTAAAGAAATTGTTTTTTGCTGGTTTAAAATACTTTTCTAAAAAGGTCGGATCTGGACTATTATGAAATTGAACGAAGTTGGGGAGCTGGAGTTGGAGCGGAAGCGGAGCGAGCCGGAAGCCGGAGCGGAGCCGGAGCCGGAGCCGGGAGCTAAAGGAACTATTTTTTTGGCAGTTGAGTAAATTTTAAAGTTGGAAGCGAACAAATTTTAAAAAGAACTTTGGAGCAGTTAACTGGAATCGAAGCGAAACCGGAAGTCGCAGCAGCCGGAGTCCGGAGCGGAGCGGACGCGGGCTGGAGCGAGCCGGAGCCGGAGCCGGGTATGATAATTTTTTTTAAGAGATATTTTCGGAAAGTAAAAATATTATCTGCAAGGTCAGAGCTGAACTCTTTGAATAAGATAACGGAGTTGGAGCGATGCGGTGCGGTGCGGTGCGGTGTGATAAACTTATTTAGGTGAGAGTGAGGTTGCGTAATATCTTTTACTTTCTGGAAAAAAAGAAAAAAAATCATTCAAAATCTTTAGGCGTTTTTCTCAAAAATCACTTTTTTTTCCATATCAGCTGAGAAAATAATTCGCTAAAATAAACGGAATGTCTATTGGTGTTGAAATTCTCCAGGCCATTTATTTTATAGGAAGATTTTCTCACGAAGTTTTATTCAGATTGAAAGACGTGGGTTGGTGTCGACAAAATTGAGTGTTGATTGAAATAAATTTTTTTGAAATTTTGAAATTCAAATTGAATATTTGATGTTACCAATATTTTTTTTATTGAGTTTCAAAGGCAAATGATTAAATCTTTTTGACCACACTTTATTCTAGAACTTTCGTGAAAAAAATATTGAATTATCTTAAAAAATAAAGTATTTATATGGTTTTCAGTTGAAACAGTAAAAATTCAGAACTTGCCCCTTCCCCCCCCCCCATAAACCCAAACACAAAAATAATATAAAACAATATTAAATATCCGTAAGGTGATCTATATATACCTCACAACTCTCTATGATAGATGTAACGAGTACAGGTTCCCCTTAATTACTTCTCCACAAATTGTAAATCAAATAACTGTCATAAGAAGTCGTATTCGGAACTCAATAGCGTTCGACAGTCTTCTTTTATGATTATTAGATTTTAATTTGATATCATTTCTCATATAATTTCAAATATATATATAATTCTGTAACTG
>JABUQX010114990.1:25000-46571 GCA_015478945.1 Trachelipus rathkii
TATCAAAAGGGGTGCCCTGCTCTCGCACGAATATTGCGTGAGTATTGAAAACCCCAGACTTGTTCGCTGTGTTCCTCTTTCTTTCCAGCTACTTCTGTTCTGTGGAACTCCTTGCCATCTTCTGTTTTTCCAACTGGTATTTAATCTTCCCTCTTTAAAGCCCACGTCTGTGCTCACCTGAGAGATTTGCGTTAAGCTAGGGCTTGGGTGGGTTCTCCTGCTTTATCTTCTGCCCCCTCCTTGAAAAGGGCAAAGCCCGTGAGTGGTGGTAACCTGTAAAAAAAATTAGTTAGGGTAAGCAACATTAAGTTAAGTTATGTTAAGTAACATAGATTTAAACTTGTTTTTTTGTAATATGTTTAAAGGTGTGAAGCTCTTTAATTACAAATTAGTTTTGTTTTGACTTTTTTACAAATTTTTTTATTATTAGAAGTTCACATTTCACGGACATAGCCCTTTTCTAGGAGGGGAGCTTTTCTTGGTAATTTATTCCTAGGATCCGGACTAGGGATTGAACCCGGGCCCTTGCCATGCGACTCTGTCGTCTACCGTTTGAGCCACTTTAGCAGCAGATACAATACAGATTTATTTTGACTTTTTCAAATAAAAATGTGATCGACCATGCAATGATATGGATAAAACTTAGTTCGAGTAAATAGAAATGATCCATTTATATGCACCCTAGAGATGCTCTTTGATATAGACCCAATGAGGTATTCATTGATATATATATATATATATATATATATATATATATATATATATATATATATATATATTATATATATATATATATATATTATATATATATATATATATATATATATATATTAAAAGTGATAGGAGTTCTGGGAGAGTTATTTCTTTTCTCCTCCACTTCACATGTTTTTGTCAACAATTCTGTAGTTTCAGGGTTTGCAGGCGGAGTTTTTAGTTATCTTTCCTTCTCCTGCTTTTTTCTACGCTTCACTGGTCGCTGTGGTAGTTATCTTGAAGTCTTTCTCTCTCGTAGGTAAAATGAAACTCAAATGATGGTTTGGAAAGAATAAATTTATTAAAACACTATTAACCATATTTAACAACTTTGCACACATGCAGTTAGACTTTAACTACAATAATTTCAATTTTGTCATAAAACTTCCTGCACACATGCGATTTTTAGTACTATTAATTGTATGTTTCTCCCCAATTATGGGAGAGAAAGTTGGGGAAATTAAACACGCGCGAATCGCAAGCTACATATAATCATCAATACTATTTTTAATCAAGCTATTTTTAATATTTAATATACATAATATATTGTAAAATACTAGAAAACATTATAATGCACATTATTTTGCATTATTAAGTACATATTATATTGCTAAACACAACTCAAGAGCTTTAAAGAAAACTGCTTTTCAATTCCGATGATAATAAAGGAACAAAAACAGGAATATGGAATATAAAACAGAAAAACTTTCGCTGGATTAACTTTTCTATACAATGAGCATTTTTCTATTTTTAAAAAAATATAATACATTTTACTTAACAATTTAATATTAAAATATACTTTATATTTAACATAAATAATAAATATTATATTTAATATAAAATATATGAGTACAAACTTAATTTTAAATGGCAAAATAGTTAACATATACTCTATCGTTTTTGTGAGATAAAACCACTTTCTATAATTCTTTTAATGAGCCCAACTAAATTATTTTAAAAGCAAAATAATAGTTTACTACATACACTTTTCCATCCATAATTGTAGAGTATTTTTACACTAAAATTTCTATGCTAAATATTGTTTAAATATAATCACTTTTAAACACTATTATTATTAAATTTTAAACGGAAATGAATTATTTTACATAGTTTCCTTTTCTAAGCAAATGCACTAATAAAAGCGCACGTTTCAAACTGGATTGCGTCGAGACACTAAAGCCGGTTCCTGTTGGTCAGTAGATGACATAACCGTTTGTTTCTTCGAATCATCCTCAGACTGAGAAACCATCTGCGAAGGCGAAGGGAGTACGGCAAGCTTCAAACGACTAATTGAAACGCCCTACGTCATTCCATCAAGAAATTGTTTCTTGTAGCAGAGATTCATCCTTAGAAGAATCTTATAAGGGCCAGAATAAGGTGCTTCCAAGCTCTTCCGTATGCTATCAACACAAAGAATGACATGGGTACAAGTTTGTATTTCGGCAGGAATGTATGATGAAGTACTGGAGGGATCAATAGATGGTAGCTGTCGAAAATCCAGTTGTTTCAAGTGAGCCATAAATTTTCTCATGAAGTCGTCGCAAGAATCACTGTTTTTAGGTGTTTGAAGAAGTTCTAAAGGACACAGAGACGTTTTTTCGGTTACTGCTTTAAAAAGAGAAAATCCGGAGTTATCAGAAATGTAGCGAAAACTTAGCATTATGACAAGAAGAGATAGTAACCAGTTTTGTATTCGCGCCATGAGAGTACTCTACAGTGATCGATGAATCCTTTCTATTTGGCCATATGCTGATGTATGATAAGCGCTTGTACGGAGCCTGTGAAGTCCAATCAAGTGTGATAGCTCGGTGAAGAATTCTTCTTCAAATTGTGGTTCTCTTTCCTATATTACGTAGAGCGGATTTCCAAATCATGATACCCACTGCATAAACTCAAATGCGATAGATTTTGAAGTCGTATTCACTATAGGAATTGCTTCTGTCCACTTAGTATTTTTGGCAATGCTGGTGAGTACATGTCTGAAGAGTGGAGCTGAAGTATCGGTCAAGGAGGATGGAGGAAATGGCCCTACGATGCCGATATTTAATGTTTCAAAATGTTGTGCCGGAATTTCCATGGGAGCAATTGGCGGTTTAATATGTCGTTGAATCATTGAAAGTTGGCACTGCTGACAAGACAGAACAAAAATTATGATGTCACGTACCATGTCATGCCAGAAACACCTAGTCTTGATAAGACTCAGAAAGGTCTTAACTCCAGGATGAGACATTTGATGAAGATTGTTGAGGATTTGTATACGACAAGATTTTGGCAAAAATGGTCGTGGAAATTCTGGTGAAGTATCAAACCATACCTGAAGATTATCTTGTAGACGATAAGAATGAAGACGTTGCTGATAAGCGGTAGTTTCTTCATCCGTTGATTGAAGACGGGCGATGGCAGATAAATCGAAAGCATCTACGGAGGATATCCGGGGAAAAGCATCTTCCACAATGATATCTGGACCAATAAGATATAATATTGATGAAACATATTCTGTTAAGACAAAGATGACGTTGTTGTTGATCACTCACTGTAGAAAGCTGAGACAAAAGGTTTGTGATCAGTGCACAATATGAAATGACCTCCTTCTAACATATGCTTGAAATGAAGAGCAGAATAGTAGGCTGTTAGAAGTTCACGATCGAAAGCCGAGTATTTTCTTTACTGTCCTGATAGCATTTTGATGAAAAAATCTAAAGGTACTGGCTGTCCATCTAACATCTGATGAAGGGCTGCTCCAATAGAAATCCTCCTGCTATCTGTTACAAGTTGAAGATGGGAAACATCTAGCAAAGAAAATGAAAAAGTTGTGGCGTTTGAAGATGATTCTTGAATTCACCAAAGGCATCTTCTTCTTCTGTAGTCCAAGTGAGCGACTTATCTTTTGGGTGGTGTTTTGCTTTTTCTGACAAAGGAAAGACGAGCTTTGCAAAACACAGGATAAAACGGCGATAGTATCTTATAATTCCTAAAAATCTTTTAAGAGCTGCTGAATCTCAAGGAAGAGGGTACTTGGATATTTCGGACGTCTTTTCTCAAGGAGGAGAAAGTCCATCTGAAGAAATATATCCCAAATAGTTGAGAGATAATTGAAGAACTCATATTTTTCTTAAGATATTTGAAAGAATATTTGAAGATATTTGAAGAAGCTTGAAAACGGTCCTGAGATGTTTTTCATTTTGTTCAGAAGTTGATGAAAAAATTACCAAGTCATCTAGGTAGACTTAAATCAACGGGAGATGTCGAAAAATATGGTCCATTTTGCTTTGAAATGTAAGGCCAACATTTTTCAAACTAAACGGAATAGAAGCCTATTCAGCCAGGCTGAAAGGAGTTAAAATGGCAGCCTTTTCGATATCCTCTGGTCGTATAGAAATTTTATGGAATGCCATCTAAAGGTCTATTTTGCTAAAGATAGCCGATCCATGTAGACGTTGTGAGAGACCCGGAGTATGAGAAAGTGGATATCCATCCCTTATAGAAATGGCATTCTAAGATCTGTAATCACCACAAAGCTTCCAGGTTATTGGGGTTTTCTTTGGTAACAGATAAAGTGGAGAAGCCCAAGAAGGCTTTGAAGGTCTGACGATTCCATTCTTCAAAAGAGTGTCAAATTCTGCTTTTGCTGCTTTTAGTTTATCTTGGGGAAGGCGGAGAGTTCTTGCAAACAATGTAGTAGAATCTCCAGTCTCTATGTAGTGAACAGGTCCTTTTGACTTAAATTTGATGTTCGTCAAGTCAATGAGTGAAGTTAACAAAGGAAACCCCTGAAGCAAAGATGAGATGAGAGAGTCCTCAATGTTATCGTTGATTTGCAAAAAAGGCACTCCTGAAAAAGGTACTTGAAGAGGTGCTATAAGTAACGTATTTGTGTCTTGCGGAGTTTAATTCCAACAATCGTTGATTAAGTTGTAACGATATAGAAAATCCATACCCAATATCGGCATCGCGATATAAGCTATGATGAAAATCCAATCAAATTCTAGACGAAGCTTCTTGGTCTTTATAAATGTCACTATTTCACCATGACACTTAATATGCAAGCCATTGGTCGCGGAACATTTGATATTAGTTGAAAATAGGGACATGCTGGGTTCCATTGAAGAAGGTATCCTGGAGACAGAGGAGCCAGTGACAAGTAAGAAAAGAGTATCTGAGCTGAATATTGTGACATTGATTGTTATTTGCAAACTGATTATAGCGCAGCAATCAGATCATTCTTCTAGTTTTCCGTAAGATAAATATTCAATTTAAGCAGGAAAAACATTTCGTTGGATTAAGTTTTCTATATAATAAGAATATTTCTTTTTTTAAACAAAGTAAAGTACATTTTACTTAACCTTTTTATATAAAACTATACTTTATATTAACATAAATAATAAATATAATATTTAATATCAAATTATGAATTCAAACTTAATTTTAAAAAGTAAAATATGTTTTATATATTCTAGCGTTTTTGTGAGATAAAACCATTTTCTATAGTTCATTTAACAAGGCAAACTAAATAATTATAAAATCAAAATAATGGTTCATACTTATTTTATATATAAAATATTTTCTATATTTTATATAAAAAAAAAAAAATAAATATATAAATATAAAAATTATATATATATATATATATATATATATATATATATATATATATATATATATATATATATATATATATATATATTACTATATATATATAATATATATTATATATATATATATATATTATATATATATATATATATGTAGTAATATATATATATATATTATATAATATATATATTATTAATATATATATATATATTTTATATATATATACAGTTTATTATTGCTCTTTCAATATGTGAACTACAGAGATTCTATGATATCCCTTTTAAAACAGTGATATACTAAAAAAATTAACATTTATTCTGTGTACTCTAAAAAAACTTATAATACCTGAACTAGCGTTTGTCATAAACCGATATCTATCCTATAAGGGATCGCAAGATGCCATAACTACAACCTAACATAAATTGATGTTAACGAAATTTATTATACTATATATTTAATATATATATATATATTATATATATTATATAATATATATAGTATATATATTATATATAAATAATATTATATAATATATATATAATATATATATATATATATATATATATATATATATATTATTATATATATGTACAGAGTTAACTACATTATTTGGTTTCTGGCTTATATCTGTTATAAATTGTGATTTTAAAGAATTTTAGTAAATCACATGTTGGAATGAAAACATCGGTACTTTTACATACTGGATAGAGTACTAAGATAATATTATAATATATATATATATATAATATATATATATATATAATTATATAATATATATATATATATATATATATATATATATATAAAATATTATATACTCATCTATATATAATATATATATTATATACCTATATATCATATTATATATAATATATATAATATATATATATAATATATATATATATATATATATATTTATATATAATATATATATATATATATATATATATATATATATATAAATATATATATATATATATATATATATATATATATATATAATATAATATAAAATTGTATATATTATATATATTATATATATATATATATATATTATACTATATATATTAGTAGATATATATTATATATATATATACTGTATATATATTATATATATAATATATATAATATATATATATTATATATATAGATATTTCGTACTGGCCTTATTTTTATATATGCTTGTAAAATTCCATATCTAATAGAAGAAATCAATTTTCTAATTTACTATCGTTGCAAGTTAATACTACCATATTAAAAAAATTTATGAAGGAATATTTAGCAAAAGCTTTCGACCAATCTTGGTTCTCTTTCAAGTGCTATGTTAATATAAACTCAAATTAAATATAGTAAAAAATATATAAAATAAAATTATCACAAAAGTTTATTTATCAATTTTTTTTAAATGTTGTTTATGTTCTTTGTATATTATAATTGTAAGAATTGTTTATGCAGAAGGATTCAGTAAAACTTCTAATGTGAAGGTTTTCAATGCAAATAATTGGTGTCATGTGGTCTATGTTTATGGTATGGTTGTGGGTAGATCTGTGTATGGTAAGGGCAGAGTTAGGGTTGTCTTGAAGTAGGTCATATTTGTGTCGGTAATTATGGCGAATGAAGTCATGTGTTTCACCGATGTATATGTTATTGCAATGAGCACAAGGTATTTTGTATAAACATTAAGAACTAGGGGTATTGTTATGACGAATGTGGTTTGGAAATTTTTTTGAAAAGAAGAAGAAATTAGAAGATGAGGTAAGGATAGTTTTGAGTATGAATTTTTTACAGATGTTTTGTGATGACGAGGGTAAGGGGAGGTAGGAAAAATTTGCTTTACCACATGGTGGTTGGTTGGTATAAAAATTATTCTTCGCGT
Organism: Trachelipus rathkii; assembly: GCA_015478945.1. Taxonomy (NCBI): domain Eukaryota; kingdom Metazoa; phylum Arthropoda; class Malacostraca; order Isopoda; family Trachelipodidae; genus Trachelipus; species Trachelipus rathkii. Next base: position 32,223 of record JABUQX010114990.1, read on the forward strand.
TACGAAGAGCTTCGGAAATAATATATTGAGGATAAGATAGTTTGCGGAAGGTTGAAGAGATTAAATTAAATTCATTTTGAAGATATGAAGGGGAGCAGATCCTCAAAGCTCTAAGGAATAGAGAGGATAAGGTGCTGACTTTAGTATTTAAAGAGTGGGAAGAAAACCACTGTATGTAGCTAGGGTTAGAAGTAGGTTTTCTGTAAACAGTGTATTGTATATTATGGTGGGGGGACCAAATTAGAAGAGTGTCCAAAAAGGGTAAGGTGTTGTTAGTGGCATGTTCTACAGTAAATTTTATGTTAGGGTGAATGTTGTTAATGAAGGTAAGGATGTCCATGGGATCCGTGTTAAAAGTATGGCATCGAAAATGTAATCAACATATATGTACCAAAAAGTATTGTTCAGAAGAGGATGGGGAAGAATGTGATAGATTTCCAAAAGTTCCATAAAGATATTAGAAAGGATCGGTGAAAGGGGAGATCACATACTTAGACCATAGTTTTGTTTGAAAAAGGTGTTGTTAAATTGAAAATAGTTGTATTCTGGAGTTAAATGTATATGTTGTTTGATAAGAAGGAAAGGTTGTGAAAGAATAATGTTGTTTTCGTTGATATAGCGTTCTAAGAGTGTGATAGTAAGTGGAACAGGTACAAAAGTGAATAGTGAAACTACATCAAAACTAAGGAGTTTGTGAGTGTTAGTGTTGATGTTTTTAGTTTTAGAAATAAAATCTTCGGTGTTGGTAATGTGGGAAGAAGAAATGTGTCCTATGATAGGTTTTAAAGAATTAGCAAGAAATTTAGATAGTTTATAAGTAGTTGAGTCTATGATAGAAATGATCGGTTTAGGAGGAATGTTTTGTTTGTGAGTTTTGGGTATGCCGTAGAACTGAGAGAGTTTGGGGAGAGTGGATTTAAGTTCATTATGTAGAAGAGGGGAGTTGACAAGAATTTGCTTAAGTTTATTGTTAATAAAGAGGACCAAGATTGGTCGAAAGCTTTTGCTAAATATTCCTTCATAAATTCTTGTAATATTTGATATTTCTATTTAGATAAGAATCTTACAGAATTACTAATGTTGTTTCCTTTATCAGAACGAGTGATCACTATATTGTTATTTTTTTAGAAGGGCGGAAAGAGAAGTATTGAATTTTTTAGGGCTAGTCTTAATAGAAAAAGTATATATATATAATATATATATATATATATTTTATATATTAAAAAGAATATATATATATATATATATATATATATATATATATATAATATATATATTATATATATATTATATAATATATATATATATACAATATATAATAATTATATATATATATATATATATATAATTATATATATATTATATATATATATATATTATATATTATTATATATATATATATATATGATATATATAATATATATATATTATATATAAATATATATATATTTATATATATATATATTATATTTATATAATATATATATATATATATATATATAATTCAGTTTCATATACTTAAAGGCACAGTAAATATAGTAATATCTATGGCTATCCTATATACATTATTAATTATATATATATATATATCATATATAGATATACAAGGATATATAAATACTATATGGACTGAACTCGTATTGAGAGCTTTCTTATATATATATATATATACTTATATATATATATAATTATTAATATATATTATTTAATATATATTATATATATATATATATATAACTATATATATATAGATATAATATATATATATATATATATATAATATATATATAATAATATATATATTATTTTTTCTTTCTTCTTTCTTTCTTTCTTTGCTTTATCTACCTTTTTTTTCCCAAAATTGGGATGTAAGTGCGTGAAAGCATCGGAAAAGAAAAGCAGTAGGAAGAACATGACAAATGTCGAAAAGAAGCCAGCCTTACTGCCCCCTTTGTACCATTAATTAGTAAGTAACTCGTCGCAATCAGAAATCACCCTAGAGCTTCATTGGAACCGAGACGGATCCACACTATGGTAAGTCGTCAAATGTAGGGTTCATCGCCTGGCGCAAGTGGGCCACAACCATACACCCCTTACAAAACCCCGCCATTCTCCCTATTATGCACCTTTCTTCTGCCTCTGCCAAACTCAATTTCTCTCCTCCAGACATTCCTTTACTGACTCAATCCATTTTTTTTTCGGTCTCCCAACCGGTAGGCTTCCTTAACAACCTCACCAGTATAACATCCGCTTAACCACCGGATTACCATTCATATCCCTTTCCACACTGACCCAAACATCTTTCAACATACTTCATTTATTTGTCGTTTACCCCTTTCTTTACACCACACAACTCTCTAATAATGTTCATCTCCTCATTTTATCAAATTCTTTCACCCTAGCACACCCCTAAAGATTGTCCATCTGAATACATTGAACCTTTAGATTATACTTCTTATTCCAGACATAGTTTCGCTACTATACAATAACACAGGTAACAACATATCCCAATTGTAAGACCCTACCGCACTCAAGGCCTAGTCCTTTTCATTCCACCAACGATTTAATTGAACCAGCTACCTTCCTACCATTTCACACTTTCCTACTACACTCTGCTCATCCGTTTCCCTTCTCATCCAACACTATCCTAAATACTTTAAACTCAGACACTTGTTCTTGCTGCTCACCATCTAAATAACTTCAATAAGCTTATATATATATATATATATAATATTATATATATAATATATATATTATATATATATATTACTATATATATATATATATATATATATAATATATTATATATATATAAGTATATATATATCTATATATATATATTATATATCTATAATATATAATATATATATATATATATATATATTTATATATATATTATTATAATATATATAATATATATATATATATATATATATAATATAATATTATATATGTTATTATATATATTTATATATATTATATTTATATATATATATATATAATATATAATATATATATATATATATATATATATATATATATATATATATATATATATATATATATATATATATATATAAAAATATATAAAAATATATATATATAATATATATATATATATAATATTATATATATATATATATATATATATATTATATATATATATATATATATATATATATATATATTTAATATATATACATAACATATATATATATTATATTATATATATATATATGATATATATATATTATATCTAATATATATATATATATATATATATTATATATATATATATATATATATATATATATATAAACCTCTAACATTCTTAATACTCTTTCTATTAAGATTTGCACTAAAAAATTCTATACTGTTCTTTCCACCCTTCTAAAAAATAACAATATAGTGATCACTTGTTTTGATAAAGGGAACAACATAGTAATTCTTAACACTTTTGATTACATTAACAAATCCATCACCCTCTTAGATGATAATAACACCTATTCCATTCTTACAAGAAATCCCCTAAAAAATTCACAAAATCTTTTTAACAATAAACTTAAGCAAACTCTTGTCAACTCCCCTCTTCTACATAATGAACTTAAATCACTCTCCCCAAACTCTCTCAGTTCTACGGCATACCCAAAACTCACAAACAAAACATTCATCTTAGACCAATCATTTCTAACATAGACTCAACTACTTATAAACTAGCTAAATGGCTTGCTAATTCTTTAAAACCTCTCACAAAAACCTCTTATAGGACATATCTTCTCTTCCCAACGAAGATTTTATTTCTAAAACTAAAAATATCAACACTACTACTCACAAACATAATAATAATAATAATAATAATACCTATTTAAAAACTTATCCAATTTCTGGTCTTTCGAATCAGTCCGAACCATCTGATGATCATCACGTTCTCTCTCTATATCAATCAAACGACACACACATACTACTGATATACTCTTATACATAATAAGTCCGCTTTTTACTCGCATTAATGCTAACACCATACTTAATCACCTGCCGCTTTTAACAGTCTAAAGAACACAACGAGTTCTTTTCATAATAATTTTATTCGTTCAACGTACCCGTTTTCAAAAACACTTTATAATACTTATTCCGTATATCTAGCACGGGATCCATCTCCTTTCATACCATAATTCTTCCTATTCACCTCTCGTGAGGAGACTTTATTCGAGTACACTCGAGATCTGAGACATTGCTCTCACCACATAACCTCATATCTAATTATAATAGTTACTTATTATTGTGACTTATAGTAAAGGCGAATTTATGAGTATTGATGAATAGTAATATTCCAGAGCCTTTTTAACCTCTGCTAAGAAATAAATTCCTTAGATTTATTACTATCTTGAATTTTTTAGTAGAGACAATATAATAAGCCATATTTCAGATATATATATATATTTTATCTTTAGTAAGAAATATACCGATAATTCTTTTAAATAAAACAACAAGTCTAATCAAATACACTTTATTTTTTGGAGAGACTATATACTTCCTATAGTAAGTCACTATATTAGACTATCAGATCATATTACTCTATATACATATGTGGTTTTGTAATCACGAACTTTACTTCTAAACCTCTTGACTAAAACATTTACACACACATGTGACTCTTTTTTCATGTCCTTAGAACTATGATATTAATTATATTTTAAGAAGGTAGTCTCATTCAACCTTAATCATGCTATATCCTATCATAACGATTGCTTCTCTTAGCACCTATTAGGAGCTTCGACCGCCATAAACATGACACACATCAGAGAAATATTTGCTGAGAGTTAATACTTGTAAATATCCATGATTCAGCATATAACTCTCCACCTGCTCACTAGAGGATCAATAACTCTCTACCCATTTACATTTGTAATTATGTAAATGAGGTTCTTTTTTTTTATATCTGGAAGCAAATTTTGTTATAACTCCCAATCTTAAATAATCACACTCTGGAGTGGAGTATCACATAATATATATTCCCTAACCTCCCTCATACCTTCAGGAGTCATCCTCAAAAACATATCTGTTAAATAAAATTCTTATATCAATAAAACTATGCTTACCTAATTACTAATACTTTCACTAAATCTTCTCCAAAATTCAAAAAATTACAAAAACATTTTAATAACTTCAATTAATCACCAATAATACTACTATTATAATCATATCTCAAATGTGTATACAAAATACTATAATTGTGCTTATATGGCTATAACTAACATAATACATACTGTAGATAAACAGGATAACTTCAATCATAGTTCATTATGATATATATAATTACATCACAATAATTGTACACTTGCATATCAGCACATAACCTAATTTTAACTCTGTTCCTATATTACCTACTCACACTCACTCTCACTCATAACAATCTTATTATTATCCAATAAACTCTATAAAAGACATTCTCAAATTAACATTTACTACTAATATTTTAGCGCATTTGTTAAATAAACTTTATCACACTTTTAAAGAAAATAAATATTTTTACTAGAAATTCTTCTGTATTAATAAACATTTTTTAAACAAATTTATAATACAAAGAACGACTGCAAACAAACGCAAAATCATAATAAACAAAAAATTTTGAAATTTAATCTAAATTTTGAGTAAAAAATTATTAATTACCAAATTTTATGAGTCAGTCATTATCTTTTTATAATTTTTAATTTCTTTGCATTTCTGCATTTCATTTTCCAACTGAAAGATGACCAAGATTAGGTCGAATTTTTTTTTTCCTAAAATATAAACATAAAAAATTCTTTTAAAATATTTCGAATATTTATAAGTATATACAATAGTAAAAATTAGAAAATTTGCCGTTTTATTTTATTTTAGAATTTAAATTTTATCAAAGCATATACATATCTATAAAATATTATGCGCAACTACTCGAAGTAATTAATTACTTATAGATCTAGAACGTCTTAAGTCTATTGTACCTAATATTCTAACTAATTTAACAGTGTATATATATTATATATATATATATATATATATTATTATCTATATATTATATATACATATATAAATTGCAAACCTGCATTTATAGCTTTTTTATATAATCGCACAAATTAATTATATAAAATATTATAATATAATTTATATTATATATTATAAAATATATATGTATTTATTAAAATATATATTATAATATATATAATATATATATATTATATAGTAATATATAATAATATATATATAATAAAATATATATTGTTTAATAATATAATAATTATATATATATATATGTATTATAATTATATAATAATATAATATTATTAATAATAAAGATAATCAAACAATATTTCTATTTCAGTATATTTTTAATTAAAAATTTTTTGTTTAATTATTATACATTATATATATATTTATTTATATAATATTATATATATAACACATTTCAGTTAGATTGTGATAATATTATTAGTTATTATTAAAGTTACTTTCTTTCACATATTAGTATTAATAGAGTATTATATAATTTGAACAATAAGAGTTCGGCAAGAAAAGTCGCAACTAATTGGATGTAAACACACACACTTGAGAAATTACATAAACCTCGAAAAAAGAGTAACAAATATATATTGTCCTATAATTAATATATATGAGTGTTATTATATAATTCTAGATTAGGTTGAGACGCTGATATAGTAATACGAATACTAAATATTATAATAAATATATTATGAAAGGAATCATTATAAATAATAATTTCTAAAAGTGAATTAGTATATATAGTCCTAAACAATTAATATAACTTATGATTATAGCTCACTCACTTTATTTAATATATATTGTTCAATAGATTGAAAATTTGTAACTTTATTATTCTATAATATAAACGTTTTAATATAATATACTATATAGAATATAATATATTGTATGTCTATAAGTAATATATATATTGTTTTTTAATATTTTAAATATATGAGAAAAAAAAATTAGGTTTAAAAGCAAATTTGAATTGCAAAAATGAGACTAAATATATAATAATAATATAATGATTTACAATAAAAGCATTAATTTTTTCTTATTTAATAGTGGGTGGAGATTAAGGTTTAACTCACATTACAACTGGTGACCATAATAATGTATATTTATTATATAATAAATAATAATACTTTTTCTTTAATTTATTAATAACTTTTTATAATATTTTATTTTTATTTTTATAATATATATATATATTTAAGTATCATTTTTTGTTAATTTAATTATTTTAAATAATTTTATGAAATTTATACAAGTACGAATTGTGTTAGTAAACCTCATTTGTAATATTATCATTATCTGATTTCTCAATTTTAGTTATTTTATTATAATATATATCTATATTATATATTATATTAATTTAATAATATATTTATAGTATATATTATTATATACTTTATATATATATATATAAGTATAGTAAGCCCCTTAAAAAGAGAAGTGTAGTCGGTGAAGAAATTATTATATATATATATTGAAGTAAATTAAGACTTCATAGAAATTCTCCAATCTACCTATACAAGTTAAGTTTAAAATTCATAATTCATCAAGCTAAAAAATCCTTGCTAATAAAAAATATGTAATATTTATACTTAATAATAAAATCATATATAATAAAGAGTATCATTTATATATATATAATATAGTAATATATATTAATATATATTATATATAATTATAACTAGTAAGATATATTGGCTAGTGTTCAATATAATGGCTAGAAGAATGGTTTTTCACTCATTCAACATCACTTTTAGGGTAGAGATATTTCTAGTTCCTATTTAGTCATTGATTTTATCTTGAATTAGTTATAGGTGAGATTATGAGAATAACTAGACCCTCGCTAACTTTGGGAAAGTAGCAAGAATTGTGGGTCTGAAGATAGCTTTTGCGCGTAATATATATAAATATCCCTCACACAATTCTTTCTATGTTTTGAATATTGCTTGGGACCGTGAATCGTTTTTAGAAATAGAGAGGAATTTATTATTCTTCTCGTGTATAGCTTTGCAATAAATTTCAAAAGCACATTGACAATATGATTTTTGCGTCAATATCGAAGGTATATTACTTAGCTGAGTCTTAAAGTCATATTTAACTTATAATATAAGAATATATATATAATATTATATATAATATTATAGATATAGGGTATACTAGGTATATACTTTTAAGGTATTATCTAATAATGGACCAGAAGAGGAAATTATCGGGGTTAGGATCACACATACTATGGAAAGGAAAACAACTTCTGAGTAGATCTAGACATACTGGAAAAGAGTACAAATAATAGATATATATGTAGTATAGTACTATAAAATTGAGTAATGTTTGAGAAAGGTGAGTTGCACAAACCTTCCTCAAAGGAATGGTATGCGAATAGAAATAATTATAGTAATAAAATAGTATTAGTATATAAGAGTCTAGTATCTTAATACTATAATAGAAGTATAAATAATCTATAATAATGATATATGTATGTAACATAAACTATGATCTAATGAAACTGAAATACTGATAAATATTAATCTGAGGAGCAATGAAAGAAGCTAATCTGTTAGTACGTGCAGAAAGAAGTATGGTGATTAATATATTTATAATATATAATTATTATAATGTGTATATAATATAATATATAATATATATATATATATATATATAATTTGTATAAAGAGATTTGAAATGTGTGTTATCTCGATTAGAAAACGATAATATTTTATTATAAATTATATAGTAGATATCAATAAGATATATGAGTACCAATTATAGTATTATATATAAATACTACTATACATAAATAATTAGTATATACTGTAATATAATAATATAATATATAATATGATTAATAATATTAGTATATATAGTAATATATATATTAATACTAGTGTATATAAAGATATAGTATAGTGATCTATATATTCTTTATATATATATATATAGATAATTATAAAATGGATATATTATACCTATATACTAGTATATAATATAAGTTGAATAATAGTGTATATAAAAAATAATAAGCGTGGTTATTATGAATTATATATGTAGTATAATCATAAATGAGTATAAATAGTATAATTTATATATAAGATATAGTATTCATTTACAAAATATAATATATAGTGTATATATAAAAATAAAGATTGGTAGTAACTATAATTTGGTATAATTAATAATATAAAATATATATATATATATATTATAATATAATATAAGTATATATATATAAGGGATATAATATATATAATATATTATATAAAAGATAAAATAATACATATATTTTATAAAAAAGGAATGGTATATCTATTGATATAGTTGAATAAAGAATAAACATATATAGTTATATATATAGTTAATAGTAATGATAAAGGATCAAATTATCTGCGTTTAAGTAGTATTATATATATATTTATATATTATATATATATATAATAGATATATATAATATATAGATTATATATATATTAGTATATAAATATATAGTGATCTTTATATTATTATATTTATAATATATGTATATATAATATATATATATTAATATAATTATGCATAAGTATATTAAGTAATATATATTATATAGTGATATGCTTCTATTATTCATGTAATAAGGTATATATAATAAGTATAAATACTACAGCGATAATAATGTATTTATATAAAGATAATACAGATCTTTTCCCTAAATGTAATATTTACCATTTTGCCTCCCTTCAAATCAATGGCTAAAGGTAATAAAAAAAAACCCAAGCTGCAAAAGAAACGTCTCCCTAGCGAATAATTGCCCGAATAATCTCCTAAATTTGTAACCAATGTAAGTTTTTCTTTTTTTTCGTCTTCCAATATGTATATAATTTTTTAAAAATATTATTTTCCATTCTATTTCCAAATTTTATCGAACAACAATGTTCCTGATAGATTCATACCTTGTATCCTTAACCGTAGCACAGTGCCTGGTTGCTCCCCGCAGCAGCACTCAATAACCTTATTTCTTGTTTCTCACTTCATAAGGTACCCATTCTATGAATTTTCATCACAGTAGCGATTATGTTGTGAATGTGTACTCAAAAAGGAAAGTTGATAATCTGTTTTTCAGCTGTTTATTGATGATTTATAATTTTAGATGTGTTCTTTACTCTATGGCTAAAAGCTTTCATGTTGAATCAACTAATTAATTCCATGTAGCACTGCCATGATGTCACCTTGTATGTGCCGTAAGACTACCAAAATTCTTTGGCAATCACTAAAACTAAAAAAATTATAGCAAATTCCTACTTTCTTTCTTCTTCTTTCTCACGAATTATACAATTTAAGTGGATTTAAATGTTTTTCATACTCAACCTCGCTAGAATATTACATCTCGTCACTGTAACGGAAATATCAATTGACACAAAGTCATAAATGTGAATTACCTAAAACACCTTATCCCTAAAATTCAGAAAAGTGTGATTATGAAAAGTTATTATAAAACAAGACGCCTATCTAGTATTGATGGCACTGAGCGTCTTGTAGATTTTAAGTGTGCTAACTCAAGTGGTTTTTTCGTCGTAAAGAAAATAGTAAGTTTTGTTGGTTTGCTAGCATTTAGGCTTCTAAGTTTAGGTAACTTATGTTTATTAATGATTATGTTTATTTTTGCCACAGTAGCACACGCTGCAGCAGGAACATAAGATACGGTAAACAAGTTTAACTGACGAAGAATATGCTAAGTATTGTATGTAGGTTTTTAGTTCAGTGTTGATTATTGGATGGATTAGTTTTTAGAGACGCTAGAGTTGTCTAAAGTTATATGTGTTACGGAGGTGTTTCGATATTTTTCTTTGTGGGTCGAGGTCGAGGTATAGTTAGGGTGTAATGAGAGGAACTTGTTTATGATAAATCGATAAAATGTCATGGCTACACTAAAAAATATCTGTGCTTATGATTAGTGTGTAAAAATTAACAAATTGATTATGATTATGAATGTTGGAAAAGGGGGGAAAAGGATTTAAAGTTTATTAGGAGTAATCGTTTAGCTACTTTAACTGTTGTTAAAAAGTGATGATTTGTTAAATGTTTAGCATTTTATGCATTTGAGAAAGGTTGGTAAGACTATGTTATTTCTTAGTTTAGGTAATAATTAGATATAAGTTTAAACTATAGTGTTTAGAACGTATTAGTGAGCATATATTGCATGTGACCTGAATGATAGTATATGTGGTGGATTTTAATAAAAAGAAAATTTTTGTGTAGTGGAAGGTAAATATATTTATCTCTAGGCTGGATCCAATGTTGCTGAATAAATATAACATTGTGGTGTGTGCTTTAAATTATTAATAATTAAGCATTATATAGTATAGCTTATATAAAATTAGTTCATAATGTGTGAGTGAGAATGCTTGTTAAAATCACTAATGAATTTTCAAAATCTTCGTAAAATATATGTTAGATTGAGAGATAGAGAGCATATGGAATAAGTGTGGATGACTAGTAGGAGTTCCTAATGTAAAGACATTAACGATAGACACTATATAACAATAAATTCTTTATAATAAACTAAGGATATCTTATTTTTTATGCTAAGTTTATTTCTAGAATTTAAACAATATACTGGTTATATTATATTAAGTTATAAAATACAAAGTGATTTATAGGTAAATAGAAAAGTAGAAATAGGAGGTGGAAACTTATTTTATGTATAAGAAAATTAAAAAAAGTGAAAAAAGATTATTTTTAAAATTTTAATAGTGTTGGTTATGTTAGCAAATAAGAACTTATTTTTTAATGTGTATTGTTGCAAGCATTGTGTTACATTAATCGATATTGATAGTTTGGTATAAATTTGCTTGATAAAAGAATTATAAAATTTTGTGGTACAATAGAAACACAAAATGTTATTAACGACAAACTTTTGACTGCTAGTTATGCAAACAAGAGCACAATATGTAAGTTGGATATACATAATCGCATTTTAGTTTGTATTGGACGTATATAATCATATTAATGTAGAATGTTTTAATCGATTAATTAGGTGTTAGCATTATCAGAAAAGGGGGTTGGTGGGTTGGGTGCTTGATAAGAGTTTGTTCTATTGATCTGTTGATTATAAGTGAATAATTTTGAAGAAAAAGAGAATGAAAATTTAGTATGAGATGACTACTATTTTTAATTTAAAAACTGTTTTTTGTTCATATCAAAAGAACTTATTTTAGAAGTTGTGCTAATGACAAGGTAACTTGCTTTTATATTGTTCTTATGCAAAAGGCAGTTTTTCATTAATGAAATGTTAAAGCAGATGAAGTTAAAAGAATGTTTTTCGATAGCTTGGTATGGTGGAAATAGTGGGAGGTAGAACATTTGTGATTGGGGTTGGATATTGGATTGTTACAGAAATTAATTTAAAATATGCAATTTATAGTTATAGAAATTTTCTATAAAAATGTAAGAAAATAAGAATGTGAAGATGATTTATATAAAACTATTGTTAATAAAATAAATAAAAATTATTATAATATAATACTTAAGTTTAAAAATAAAAGTAGAAGAAATAATAAAAAATAAGAATAAAGACTTGAAATGTTAAAACAATAAAAAATATGCAAACTTTTTACAAAGTATAATACGTTAATATGGGGCCCACCGTATGGGACTGACGATAATATACCGATTTTAAAAAGATTATGATAACGATGATATACCGATTTTAAAAAGTATCAATAATGATGATATACCGAATTAAAAAGTAATAAATTAACGATGATACCAATTTTAAAAAGTATCATAATATGTAAGTTCTGCTATTATCATCATGTCAAAAATATTAACAATTTTAAATTGAAACAAATCAAAAATATATTAAAAATACTAACTGTTAAAGGGGTGTCATAACTCAAAACTGAGAACCAGGAGCTGGCGCCGAAAATAATTTATTGAGATAACAGTCATGGTGGTCAGTAAGTTAGCTTAAGGATGTTAGGTAGACCAATGTTGTTAAATAAAGTGACTATAATTATGCTAATGTGTTTTTGTGCTCTTGTGTGTTGTAACTGAGATTAAGAATGAGCAGTACTTTTTTAACATGAATATCCCATCATTTAACCGAATGTTTAATAGCTATACGAGTGGTCTATTGTGGAATGAACGTAATGTGGTTAGTTCATTACATTGTAACCTGCAAAATGATGCAGATTCATTGTTAACGATGCACATAATAATAAGAACATTGCTGAGAGCAATTAAGAGTTAATTTAGTGAGTAAAGTACTGAGATATGATGAGGGGGTCTTTTTCGTGAAAATTAAACTTTAACAAAAAAAGTAAATGTTCGTCATGACTAAGGTGAAGTATAAATTCAGTTATATGTACACGGTGATACATGAGGAGGCTTCGAGTTCTGGTGCTTATGTTATAAACTTCACTGATTTACTGTAGAAATCAATTTCACATAGTCCGTCATTACCTATTATCATTCTACTTATGAGAGCAGCTGGAAAGTTCTTTGATGTTTATTATTGTGGGAATCACGCCATGTTAGGGTGCTCTGAGACAACCTTATAAGAACTTGAAGCTATAATACACGGAAGTTCCACAGGTACACAACATATGAAAGTCGGGCGCATGATATTATTGGTTTAGATAGGGAATATTTACTATCATATAGGCTCTGTGCAATACCAGTAGCGGACTCCGTGGCAGCCATATAATAATCGACTCATAGTTAATAAAGCAATGTGATAAATGCTCAATTTTTGCTAATTGGAATTCTTATATATATATATATATTATATATATATAATATATATATATATTATATAATATATTGAGTAAATGGAGTATTATATATATATATATTAGAGATATGTATATTATATATTACAAGATATATATATTGCATATTATATATTATAGTAGTATAGTAATTATGTAATAATATTTAGGCTTAGTTTATAGTAGGTAATATATTTAATATAGTATTAATATGTATATCTTCTTTCTTCTAGCCCTTAGAAATATACGGATAATATAGATATATTACTATTATAATATATATATATATATCTAAATATTTATATATATATATATATATATATAATATAATATATATTATATAATATATTATATTATATAATATATATATATAATATATATATATATATATATATATATATATATATATATTATTATATTATATAATTCCTATTAATATATATATATATATATTTTATATATATATATATATATATATATATATATATATATATATTATATATATATATATATATATATATATATTATATTATATATATAACATATATATATACTATATATATTATATATA
>JABUQX010114991.1:0-2500 GCA_015478945.1 Trachelipus rathkii
TTCATACAGGTAACTTTGCTATTGGTTACAGTTTGTTCGTAGGCAAGATACGCTAAGCATGTTATGTTTTTAGTTTGGGTGTTATTATACTAGTTTTATAGATGTTAAATCTTTATGTTAGCATTTATTTGTCGGTCTGTGTGATAAGTTAGTTTAGATTACAATGAAAATCCAAAGTTCATATTTTAATATATATATTTTTTGCTAAGTTTTGTTAAAAGTTACTAGGATGATGCAAAATAACTGTAACTTTAGAGTTATGCTGGAGAAAGTGTGAATAGGGAAGATTTTGCTTGGTGTTGATAACTTATTTATCGGTGTTAAGCATTGAATTTTGTTAATAGATAGGCATTTATTCGCATGCAAGGTATGTTAAATATGCTATTATTATGACATAAACATTAAAAGAATAAAATTACGCTGTGATCATGCAAAAGAACATATTTTTATGCATTAGTAGATCCATAATGATACTTAAAAATGATTTGAATTACTTATAGTATGTTAAATTAGCAATGACATGTTGCAGTTATGATAGGAAAAATGGGTGATTTGTTAAGTTTTATGGGGAATACTAGTTTTTAACCCATTAATAAGCAGTGAACATTGTTATTGGAAACAATTTTTATTCATACGTAAGGTTTGTTGGGTATGTTATGATTCATTATGTTATTAGTTTATGTTTTGTTATGCTAGCTTTAGTGAAGCTGGAAAAATTTTTGATATGTTTGCATTATCGATTTGGAACAGTGTTGAATTTTGTTATGGTTATGATAAATTTTTGTTCCGTTTTTGGCTAAATATTACAATTTTAATGTTACATTAACAATGAAGGTGACATTAGATTTGACTGCAAGCCGTGTTAGATTATTGTTGAGTTTTTGCTTGATGATGATAGCTTATTTGCAGTAGACATAGAGGAGGTAATTTTGCTAATAGTTACAGTTTATTTGTAGACAATGATATTTTCAAAGGGTATTATGTTTTTAGCTTTAGGTGATATTAGCTCTTATGTTATGTTTTAGATTTAGGTGATATAGTATGTTATGGTTTTAGGTTAGGTTATATTATTAAATTGATATGCTCTGAAAGTAAGGTTAGTTGCGTTTTTTAGTGAATGTAACCTACGTTTACCTATTGATAAAAATGAGAACTTTGTGAATGAAGTAGTTTATTCGTACATTAAGTATATTATGGTATGTCTAGAACACATATGTTCTTAGTTCAGTTTTATGTTATATTGGTTATGATAATTTTTTTATTGTTTACAGAAGTTTTCAAGGTAAAACTCTTTGTTATGTAATTCATTTATTCATGTATTCGGTGCTCAACGTGATAGTTAGGTATAGGTTATGTTAAAATGTTTTGTTACGTTTTTTGCTTAAGAATTCCCAATGTTAATGTTAAATTTACGATATCTTGATACTGTTGGTAAAGTGAGGACCGC
This sequence comes from Trachelipus rathkii, assembly GCA_015478945.1. Lineage (NCBI taxonomy): Eukaryota > Metazoa > Arthropoda > Malacostraca > Isopoda > Trachelipodidae > Trachelipus > Trachelipus rathkii. The sequence continues at coordinate 1,448 of JABUQX010114991.1, forward strand.
TTTGATGTTTTTTTACGGCCAATGTTAAACTAGTTTACCGTGACATTTATTTATCGCTTAGAGTGATAGATAGTTGGTACATATTTTTGTAAAAGTTTCGTTAAAATATTTTTTGATACTCATGAAAAATAAGCAATCAGATTAATACTTGATTATTGCTTGGGAAAAGTTAGTTCTAGGGTTAAGTTTTGTAGGTGTTTTTAACTACTTTCGTAGGTATTATGCAGTGAATTTTGTTATTGCTAACTGCTTTTTCACACATAATGTGTGTTACGCATGTTCATTCTTTTATCTCTATAAATATTAAGGAAAAAAAGATTTTAATAGCATTTATGTTTGGACATCTACATAACGAACTCTGGTTTACTTGTGCAATGTTTTAATAGCATTGGACACTAGGAATTAGACTTTATCACTTGTTGCATCATATTTTTAATTAAAATATTAAAAATGTGGAAAAAAAATTGATTTTTAATCATTATTATGTTAGGTTAATACAAAAATTACTTACTTTTGCATATGATTATGGCTTATATAATGCAAAATATGCACGTAAAGCAGTAAGTCAATAGAGCTAGCCCTGGTGTTTGCCAGGGTATAGAGGGGAGTGCCTAGGCGCTTAAGTTACTGCCTTACTGTTTACTGCTTTTTACTGCTAAAATTTTCATTGAAAGTAAATGTTTCGTAATAAAATTTCTTTAAAATTTTTAGTAAAATCAAATTGTTAAAAGAAAAAAAATAATATCAATTTAGTATAAATTAAAAAAAATTATAACTAACTTTTTTATCAAGAAATAACATTACAAATTAAAAGTTTTAAACTATATTTTTAAAAGAATAAAAGTAGAATTTTTTAAATAAAAGTTTTAAAAAAAATCAACTTTAGGTACAAAAAAAAAGGTTACGTGAATAATAAAAATTAAATACATGAATAGTTAAATGTAAATTAAACTGTATGGACCATAAAAGGAAATATAGAAGACAAACAAACGATGCTAAATATTAAAATAAAGGAAAAAAAATAAATCTTAGCCTTTAACATGAAAATTTTAC
>JABUQX010114991.1:12500-24920 GCA_015478945.1 Trachelipus rathkii
AAAATATGCTCTAAAAATTATTCCAGAAAGGGGATAAGTATCACATCGCTAAAGGATCTTCTTAGGTCGATGCGGTTACCTCTTTGCTTTGTACGACAGTTCGTATTCCAAAGTTAACATTCTTACTAATGTGGAAAATGAAATCAATTACACTATAATAAGCTATTGAAACCATTTGAAGAAATTACCAAAAATCAGCGCCCCTCTTACAGTTTCGTCTCTCGATGCAATACCATTAATCTCAACGCTAATAAAGCATTTTGAATCATCTTCAAATGAAAATGATGACGGTTTAAAAATTGAAAGATGGAATAAAACTAGAGCTAGAAAAACGATTTGGCTCTGTGGAAATTAATGACCTTCTTCATACTATTGCAACTTACTTAGATCCCCGTTATAAAATCAAGTTTTTTTTTTGTAACACAATATTAGAACAAGTTAAATCACCAATTTGTGTTGCAGGTAAAAAACTTCCATCTGAACAGTCTATTAATTCGCCTCCGATTAAAAGGAAAAAAAAACGAAATCTAGATATAAATAAATCTTCTACAAATAAATCAATAACAGATTCGTTGGAAGAATTTCAACAGTCCAGTTATTATGAAAAAACACACGCATTTCCAAAAGATGTAGTGCAAATGATTGAAAACTATCACAAGAAAACGATTAGATAGTAGAAACAAATGATGATCCTATCAGTTTGTGGAAACTTAAGCAAAAAGTTTACCTACGCTTGAGTAAACTTGCAAGAAAATACTTGGGCTGTCCTCCAACTAGTGGTCTAAGTGAGAGTATTTAGCAAAGCTGGGCTAATATATGATGAAAAGAGAAACAGACTCTCAGCAGAAAAGGCAAAAAAAGGCAGAAAAATTTATGTTTCTCAAGCACAACCTTCCTATATTTGAATTTCAATACTAGTGCAAAAAACTATTCCATTGTAAAATTCTTTCATTAAGGGTGGAAGGTTGGGCGAAAGAGGGTTGGTTGGTGCATTTTCAGTTGGTTCCCGTCCCGCACCTGAAGCAATTATACTAATAGATGTGCTAAAGACTCGAAATTATTAGGCATATATATATAATATATATAATATATATATATATACTATATATAGTATATATATATATATTAATAAATATAATATATATAATAATATATATATATATATATATATATATATATATATATATATATAGTATTATATATATATAATCAAACATCCAATCCGCTTCGTAACATATTATTAAAGATCGCATCCGCATCCGCATCCACGGATCGAAAAAAATGACTTCTGCTGCCCAATATAAAAAAAATCAACCATCTAGATACGTTGCGATGGAATACAAGAATTTTCTTCCATTATAATCTTCGAGTTAACTTCGGACTTTTTGTTTACATCTGATTTAATTCCCTCTTCAGCCTCGAAATCTGAGGACTGGTGAAGAGTTTTTAACGACACAATAAATGAATTACTTGTGATATAGAATCCGAATGAAAACTTAACTTTAGTAATCTCTTCAAATACCTCCAATAGGGTAATACATTTTTCAATTAGTGTGAAATCAGAACTTAGTAAGTTGTCTTATCTTAGAAGTAATTGAGGAAAAAAGACAAACCTAATCTCGTTTTCATATCAGAGAGAGAGAGAAGAGAGAGAGAGAAGAGAGAGAGAGAGAGAGAGAGAGAGAGAGAGAAGGAGAGAGAGAGAAGAGAGAGGAGAGAGAGAGTTTGAAAGATAACTTCCTGACAACAGCAGTTGCGTGAAGACGTTGAAACAGCGTGCGGTGCGGTGCGTTCAGTTGCGGTTGTGTAGACAGTGACACCGCGATTGCGGTTGCGGTTATCAAAATATTTACGGTTGCGGTTATTCGATCCATCACTAACATATATATATTATTTATAATATATATATATAATAATAATAATAATATATATATTTATATATATATATATATATATATACATATATATATATATATATATATAATATATATATATAATATATGTATATATATATAAATATAATATATTAATACTAGTATATATATATATATATATTATAATATATATATATATATAAATATATAGTATAATATACTATATACTATATTATATATATATATATAGTATAGTATATAAATAATATATATATATATATATATATATATATATATATATTATATATATTATTAAATATATATATATATAAATATATATAACTTTTAGCATCTATTTGATTCCTTCATATTTCTTCAACAAGGCCCTCCTACTTATAAATATTTGTACCAGCGATCATTGCTTAAACTCCATATATATATATTATATATATAATATATATTATATATATATATACTTATATAATATATATATATATAATATATATAGATATATATATATATATATTATATATATATATATATATATATAGCATATATATAATATATATATATATATATATATATATATATATATATATATATACTATATATATATATATATATATATATAATATTATATATATATATATATATATATATATTATAAGTTATATATAATATATATATATATATATATGAAGAAATTCTATTTATTGGTCGAAAACGCTGTTCAGCGTTCTTCTTCTAATACAACATAAAAATGTTCTTAATGATTTGATGACCACGTTGCAGCTCCCGTGCTTCCATTTGAAATTGAATTTCTGAAGCAGGATATTTTAGTATTTTCAACCAATTGCTGCTGCAATGGGAAGGCTAAAGGGTGCTAAAAGCTGTTTTATGACTTGCTCCATAATAGTGATGAAAAAGAAAAATTAAAGAGCTTAAATACGTCCTCTACTTTAGACATGTTCATCCTCTCTCTTACAGCATTAGCTTCAGGTTTCGAGAATAGATTTCGAGAGTTTCTTAGTTTGCATATCTCGGCCAACACCGCAGTTCTGGCATCTATTTCTAATCCTAACCACAAATTCAAATGGCTCGCCATAAACCCCGAATATAATACCGAGGAAAATAGGAAAAAGTATCAGGAAATGCTAATCGTGGCTGTCAGAAGTGAGGTTCAAGCAAATCCATCTCAGAGCCTACGAAGTAATGGATTTGCTGGAGTGGCATAGTCAGATGACTTTTTTGAATAGAGAGTTTGGTAAATCTACATAATAGTAATTGGAAGAGTTGTAGCCAACTTAGAATGCCGAGGTTGATTGTCTTATCAGCGATAGCTGATAAGGACACGTGTTTCGAGATAACGCTAATTGCTTTTATAGATAATGACGGCTCGGTTCTTATTTCCGTGTATTTAATTTATTTTTATTGAAATAAAAATAAATTAAGTAAATTAAATAAATTAAGTAAATAAATTAAATAAATAAATTAAATAAATAATAAATAAATAAAAAATAAATATATAGTAATGTCTGGCAACTAAAGTCCCAACAGCCGGCGTAGCACAACGATTCGCTCTCCTCTGAAGTTTTTTATTATTTTTATTATCTATTATATATAATTATTATTATATTATTATTATTATTATTATATTATTATTATTATTAATTAATTATATTATTAATTATTATTATTATTATTATTATTATTATTATATATATTATTATTATTATTCTAGAAATTATTTTTGAGCTCTACGGCTTCGGGCCACCTATGCTCGATATATATTAACTCTACATGGGTTAGAGTTATCGTATATCAGGCTAAAATTTGGAGGGGGGTTAGATGTGACGTAACCTGTCGTAGACGATTACGTCCTCGGGGGTCCCCAAAGGGGGACCCCACCCATATTAAAAAATCGAAGTGTTCCGTATAAGCTGAAATTGTGAGTGAGGATCAGAGTTGATTTCTGAAACACTTGATATCGGATTTCGGAAGAAGTTGGCTCGGCACGTGCTGGAGCATGCGGTGCAGGAGTTAAATAAACATTCGTATACAACAATGTAGGTGTCTTTATATATGTTATTTGGTCTGTAGATTTCGAATATGATGGTTATAAGACCGTGTAGGGTGTCTAGGACTCCCACAAGGGGGACCTCCGGCCCCCAAAACCTTAAATATTGAAAATAGAGTGACCGAAACTTGGTATACATCCTTCTAAGGATGCAACCTAGATGCACCCCGGGGTTAAAATAACCGTATGGGCCCCAGATGGGGTAACTGGCTCCCAAATCTGATATATTCACATAGAATGACGAAACTTGATATACAGCATCCTTAGGATGTTACTTAGGTGTAACCGAGGTAAAATACCCATGTGACCAATTTGTGGGACACGCCCCCAAACCTGAAATATTGAGATAGAACGACGAAACTTGGTATACATCCTTCTAAGGATGCATCTTAGATGCACCCGGGGTTAAAATAACCTGGGCCCAGATTGGGGTTACTGGCCCCCAAACCTGAAATATCGACATAGAACGACGAAACTTGATATACAGCCCCTTACATTATTTTAGGTTTACGAGGTAAAATGACGAGGAGACCCCTTTGTGGACTGGCCCGAACCTGAAATATTGGCGTAGAGGGATGAAACTCGGTATACAACCTTCTAAGGATGTATCTTAGATGGACCCGGGGTTGAAATAACCGTGTGGCCAGATGGGTAACTGGCCCCAAACATGAAATTATCCGCATATGAAAAACGAAAACTTGATATACATACCTCTTACGATGTTATCTTAGGTGTAACGAGGTAAAATGACGCATGGGACCCCATTTGTGGGACTGGCCCCTTAAACTGAAATATTAACGTAAAGTAAAGAAACTGGTATACAAATTCTAAAGAATGATATCTTAGATGAACCAAGGGGTAAAATAACCGTACACACCCAGATGGGGTGACTGGGCCCCCAAACCTGAAATATTTACATAGAACGATGAAACTCGGTATACAATCTTCAAATAAGGTACTCATATCATATATGGGTTAAATAGCCGTACACAACCCCAAGGGGGTCAAGCCTCAAACACCTGAAATTTGAATAGCAAAGATAACTTGGTTAACTATTACTTATGATGTATCCTCGATACAGAAAAGAAAAAAATTAAAAAAAAAAAAAAAAAAAAAAAAAAAAAATTTAAAAAAAAAAAAAAAAAAATAAAAAATTTAAAAAAAATTAAAAAAAATTTAAAAATTTTTTTTAAATTTTTTAAACAAAAAAATTATAAAAAAAAATTAACCATATTTTTATTCTTTTAAGTTTAATAACTTAAAAAAAATTTACGTTTTTATATGAACTCAAATTGCTCTAGAGCTCCCTAAGCCTTGAGCCTCTGAGCCCTCCATAGCCTCCAAAGCCTCTTCTCCCTCCTCAACCTCCCTAGCCTCACAACCCTCGCCACCTACGATCTATAGAATCATGTCATATTTTGTATAACATAACACAAAACTTTCATTTATTTTGTTATATTTGCTTTAAACAAAATTATTTTACTAAATTTACGCTTTCATAATTTATAACATTAGAATATTGTGTTTACATACCCTTAAACCTGTAAATCAGTAAATCAAACCACCCTCCCTACCCCAATCCTGGATATTTTTACATTATCATAGAAACATTTAACAAAAATTTATCACAATCTGTGTAATTATATATTGACATAATATATGCCAACGTAACAAAGTTTTCGCATCAATAAAAGCAAACATAGTATCAACTGAATTACGAATATAATGTACAACAACAGACCTAACGTACCTTATACACGAATAAGCAGGCAACATAAAAAAGTCATACTTATACAACAGGAAAGTAATACGCGGCATACAGAAGTAACGTACTCACACTTTTTCCACATATCAACTATTGATTTTACATTAATAAAGACATTTAATAAAAAGTTTATCATATAACCTAACCTAATTATCATACTGACCAACGAAAATACGCTAACGAAACAAATATTTCACATCAATATTGCTAACATGTCATAATCAGAACTAAACCTGTAAATCAGTAAATCAAACCACCCTCTACCCCACTTTTTTACATTTAACATAGTAAATATTTAAACAAAATTTTTCATAACGGTTTGTCTAAATATCATACTGATCTTTGAATATTGCTAACGTAACAAAAGTTTTCCACATCAATAAGGCAAAACATAGCATCACCAGAATAACGAATATAAGTACACTCACAACCTCAACACATCTAAACTGCATAACAGTTAACATTAACAATGTTCCATACTTAACAAAGAGTAAAGTAACTAACATTGAGGAAAACGGTAAATCTACTTTAACACTTTTTTCTAACAATCACTGATATTTTTCCATAACATAGTAACATTTACAAAATTTATCAGCAATCTTTGTGTAATTACAAACTATACAGTTGAATTATGTAACGTAACAAAGTTTTCCAACATCAATAAAGCAAACATTAGCATCACTGAACTATGAATATAATGTACAGGGACAGACCTAACATACTAATACATGAACTAATCAGTCAATATTAAACAAAGTTTCATCCTTAACACAGGAAAGTAACTAACGATCATACAGACGACCTACTATCACACTTTTTCTCAACATATGCGCTATATTCTTACATTAACAAGTACATTTACAAAAATTTTATCATCACATACTAGTTATATATGATCACATGAAAATGACGAGCCAACGCACCAAAGATTTCACATCAAATAAGCTAACTATATCACACCTGCACTAGACATGTAATGTACGAACAAACCTAACATACTTATGATCGAAAAACAAACAAAACATACAAAGTCATACTTATAACAACTGTCAAAGCATCTAACATTGCCATACAATACTAACTTTTCACCTTTTTCAAACTATCTCTACATATTATTATTTTGCACGAAACATTAGTACATTTATAAAAATTCATCAATGTACCAACTAAGTATCAACTGACCAACGAAAATACTGCTAACGCGATTAAAAAAGATTTCACTAATAAAGCACATTATCATACACACCTGACCTAAGAATATAATATTCAACGACAAAACTAACATACCTTATGCATGAATAAAATGGTTAACATTAACAAAGTTTCCATAACTTAACAGCAGTAAAGTAACTACCGTTGCATACAAAAAAAGAAAACATATTCACCAGTTTTCAACTATCTCTAAAACATGTCATTATTATTTTTGCACGAACATAGTAACATTTAACCAACCGTACCTAATTTATCAACGATCAACGAAATATATGCCAACGTGACAAAGTTTTTGCCTTAACAAAGCTAACATATCAGAGTCTGAACAAGATATACTTACAACGAAAACTAACACAGCTTAAGCAAGAATAACTGCTAACATTAGAAAGTTTAATACTTAAACAGCAATAAATAACTAAAACGCATCAGTACGAACAGGTACGAAGCTGATAAGGTAAATATTCATTTAACAAATTAGTATAGGCGATGTGTTGTTTATTTTTATATAATTTCATTTCTTAAAAACCTTTTTGTTTTTTAAGAACTTCTATTATTTTAAATTTTATTTTCTTAAAATTTTGTTTTTAAAATTTTATTTATTTTTAATTTTTCTTAAAAACTTTTTTGTTTTTAAGAAAAAACTTTTATTTATTTTTTAATTTTTTTTCTAATAAAATTTTTGTTTTTAAAACCTTTTGTTTACTTTAATTTATTTTTTTTTTAAAACTTTTTTGTTTTTTTAAAAAACTTTAATTTATTTTTATTTCTTTAAAACTTTGTTTTTACTAAAAATTTTTACACTCTTCAAGTTTATAACGTAAAAAATTTTGCGTGTTTTTACATACCTAAAACGGTAAAATCAGTGAATCAGTAAAATCAGGCCACCCTTCCTCCCCTAAGCCCATCCAACCCTGTCTCTCGAGGTATTGACCAATTGATCTATTGATTGTTGACTCTATCATATTTTCGAGTTATCTTTTAGGATAACGTGCATAAAATGTCTTTTACAAAAAACAGTCGACATTACAAAGTACCATACTTAACAATAGAAAAGTAACTAACATGCCAATACGCCCTACTTATTCACACTTTTTTAAACATATCACAGATATTTTTACCTTTAACCGTAACTAGTAACATTTAACAAAATTTATCATCACCTAACTATTTATCATACTGACCAATGAATATATTTTAACGTAACAAAGTTTTTTCACATCAATAAAGTAACATCTATACGACTAAGAATATATGTACACGCTTCTCAAACTAACACACGTAGCTTAAATACGATGAACAGTTTAACATTAACAAATTTCATACTTAGCAGCAGTAATTAACTAGCAATGCATAACGGAAAGTGACCCATTCCATTTTTTTCAAACAATTCTCTAAGATCGGTTTTTTACTACATAGTAACATTTAACAATAAATTAATCATAACCTAACTAATTATCATATCAGGTCAACAATATATGATTGTGTAATAAGAGTTTTCACATCAATAAACTAACTATCAATAACTGAACAAGATATACGCACAATGACAACCTACATACCTTACGCTCGAGTAAACTGCTACAATAAAAAGTTCATACTTAAGAAATAGTATAAGTAACTAACAATGCCTACAGAGCGAGCAGGTAAGCAGCTGAGTTGTTCCTGTTCACTAAGTTATCAGAATAACAATTTGAAGAAATTTGTTAAAACCCTCCCACTTTTCGAAACATTACGTAATGAATTATGATTCTTGTTTGATTCGTTTTCAAAACATTAAGCTATACATCTGATTCTTGTTCGTCAAAGGGTCAAATTAACAAAATTATTAAAACATTTTTTTTTTTGCTAATGTGTTTTTTTTTTATAAACATTAGCATTGTTATTTTTGTTAGAAAACCTTACAAAAAATTTATTCATGACATAACCTATATATCACACTAATCAATGATAAATTGGCTAATCTACACAGGGGTTGTCAAAACTATCTTATACAATGATCAACGAGTATAAGCTAATTGGACAAAACTTTTCTCCTTAATAAAGCTAACATAGCTTTCTGAACTGGCATATAATTAACAACGACAACTAACACAACTTACGCCTGATAAACTGTTAATATTAACAAGTTTCCCACTTACAATAGTGAAGTATACTAACATATCATACAAAAACGTAACCTATGCAACTTTGTCAACATATCTCTAACATAGCAAATGTTATTTTAACATTAACATAGTATTATTTAACAAAACTTATCATACCTTGCTATTATCATACTGATCATATAAATGACACATCATTAGATATTACGAAAGTTGTCGTAAAGATATCAACAACAAACGTAGAGATGTGAGAGATGTCAACTTAAGGTGCCCGCGAAATGTCCTAATGAAGAAATTAGAGTGCTAAACATCTTAAAGGTAATGCGATTTTCTTTCACAATCAAAGACGTAAAAGGATATAACACATGCACGAACATAACGGTTCAAAAGTTCTATACTACATGCTAAGGGATGCCGCATATCTAAAAAATATCGATAAATCGTATTGATATTTTAAAAATATCATATCGCCTTCGATATTATCGCAAAAATATCGATATTCGAATATCGATATTTCGATATATTATAATCCGATTATAATTTGGATATATATATATATTAGTATATAATAATATATATATATATATATATATATATTATATTAATATAATATATCTATATATATATTATATATATTCAAAATATATATAATATATTAATCTATATATACTATATACCTCCTAAGATTAGGCGACGCCATAGTTAAAAACAACGTATAGCTACAGTAAAATGAAATGCATTTTTGGAAACATGCCCAAATTTTTGGTGAACCTACAAACTTTAAAACTAACTTAAATAAATAAAAGAGTTTAGGGATGTACAAGTTTTTTATTTACAACGGCAGAAATGATGTTACAGATTTATTTGCATTCTTGAACATTGAGCATTGTTAGTATTTACAAGTAATTACCGGTTTAATACTGAACCTTATATATATATAATAATATATATATATATATATATATATATATATATTATATATATATATATTATATTATTATATATATACTATATATATATATAAATATATATATATATATTATATAATATTATATTATATATTTATAATATACTATAGTATATATATATATATATATATATATTATATATATATATATATAGATATATATATACTATATATTGATAGTAAGAGGAAAGAGAGGAGAGAGAGGAGAGAGAGAGAGAGAGAGATTAGAAGAGAGAGAGCGAGAGAGAGAGAGAGAGAGAGAGAGAGAGAGAGAGAGAGAAAGGCTTTAATTTATAAATATGAAGCAGACGTATGTACAGAAGAAAAAGTGGTAGAAATGGAAAAAGGATCTTCACTCTTTAGGTTTTCAGCTTTCAAGTTTCCACCTCAAGAGGTTGAAGACTGAAGTTGTGCTAGAAAGCGTTGATGGTTGAATGCTTGAGGAACTGGGGGTTTTTGACTTTTCTGTGGACGAGTGATAAATTACAGAAATATGCCCCTTTCACTAGAAAATTAAACAAAAATCATAAAAATCACTTTTTTTATTAATTTAAATTGGATGGTAGACAACTGATACTTGATGCTCTGGAGTCAGGATCTTTTAAGAAAATCTATGTAAATTCTTAGTAACAAAATGATAATATTTAAGAGTTCGAATAGTGTGCCAGACGAATTATCAAAAAAATAGCTGTATGGATGTCCCCAATACTAAAACTTAAAGTAATCGCTTATTATAATATCGTTATTTAGTTAATTGCATACATTTAAGCGAAAAATCGTAATCGCCATAGATGATTAGACTAGTCGGTACTCGTTATGTTAACTGTAAACCAACAGAGTACTGTTCCGGTATTAGATTTCTACAATGATTATCTTCGTCACACTGACACTGAACACACTCCACAGAGCTACACGTAATCAGGATCAGGTGGTCTCGAGTGGACTGCAAAGTCATTAAACAGTCTCAGAATAAATAATAAATTTATAAAATATATTCATGAAAAAAGGAAACTAAAACTATGATAGCTATTTTAATTCCTTTCTTTTATTCAATGTAACTCAATTATTTAACCTTTATTATATATTATATATATATATATTATATACATATATATATATATATATTATATATCTCTATATATATTATATTATATATATATATATATATATATAATAATATATATATATATTATTATTAACAAAGCCCAATACTTACATCTAATGCCCTAAAAGACTAGCCTCGAGAAGTCAATCTATACATTTCATTTGAGCAAGCTATGTTTTAATAAGATACTGTTCGTTACTGCGACTTGACGTCGCATTACAGTAAGAGTATTTCATTTGCTAACATAACATAGCAGGAAAGAATTTTTTTCTATCATTCAAAGTTTTATGGGTCGCATTAAATCCCTTTCACTGAACAACTGAATAGTGATTAGTGAATACCCAGAAGACAATTTGACTATGTGGCATGTGGCATGTGCCATGTCGATCCCCCCCCTCTCCTATTTTTGGTTCCCGATAGACAAATCTAAAAACCCCAATTTTTCGGTTTATTTAATACACGACATTGGGGGGAGAACGAGAACGAAAAAATGAGGGAAAAGAGAGTTTATCACTTCAGGTGTCGGGGAGGGGATAGATTTATTTTTTTTCGAGCCTTTAAAATTTTTTTTTTTGAAAAGAATATCGGTTTCATTTAGAAAAAAAAAATCGAAATATCGATATATCGCCTAAGAAAATATCGCCCAAAATATCGATATATCGAGCCGAAAAAATATCGATATTTTCGATATATCGTATTTTTGGCCATTTCCCTACTAATCCATGTACAACTTTGTTTAACTGAATCGTATCATATTTTGTATCTTCATATCTATGACATACGAGCAATGTCGTTTACTATGTATTCCTGTTTCACTACAGTTTATCGATTAACTTGAGATTGCTCAACTCTCCACTTTTCGAAACATTGTGCAATACTTATGATGTTTGGCTCGTTTTCGAAACATTACGCAATCCCATTGATTCTTGTTTGTTAACAACGTTTCACACTTAACAATAGTAAAGTAACTCACATAACATACAAAAACCTACTCATACTTTCTCAAGCATCCTCTACATAACAATGTTAATTTTACATTAACATGTAATATTTTAACAAAAAGTTTATCATAACCTAACATATCATACTATTCAACGAATATACGCTAACGTCATAAATTTCATATCAAAAAGCTAACATAGCAATAACGCCGAGCTAAAAAAAAAATAGTGTCAACGCCAAACTAACACAACTTACGCATGATAAGCTGTTAACTTCCAAAGTCGAGCTTAACATCATAAAGTTACTAACATAGCCTCCAACAACGTAACTATTTAACTTTTCAACATATCTCTAACATATTAATATTAATTTTAAA
>JABUQX010114992.1:0-12500 GCA_015478945.1 Trachelipus rathkii
AAAACTTTCTCATAAATAAGAAAAATGTTTTTATGAAAAATTTTTAAAAGTATATATATAAGTAATCTTATAGCTATATATATATTATAGTAGTAATATATATATATATAATATATTATATAGTAATATATATATATATATATCAGTATATAATGAAACATACATAAATACAATATACATAACGCTAAATAGCATATAAACACTTACACAACATATTATATACGAATGTCTGATATGAATACATCAGCTACTATTATTAAGTTCTATCACTATCCGTTACTATCATTATGCACTCTCGGCTATCGCAGCTATCACTGCAGGCTATGTTTTTAAATGATTTAACTTACTCTATATGACTAGTGGAATATTTCACAATTATCTCAATATGCAAACGACCAGCCTTCTGCTATTGAAAGTTCTTTCATGTTACTAAATATTACAACAGCTGGCAATTATTATTAGTCAATTTATCACCTACAATCATGGGGTTATATTACTGATATGGACTGGTTAGCTTAATATATGATCACATATCTGTTAATATTATTTTAGCCACACTATTCCACAGAGGCATATTAGGAGAATTATCATTAACGATATTATTGTATTTATGCATTGATCACCACTGATAACTCACTGTTTATTAACTATTAGGTATGTTAAACGATATATCAACAACCAAAAAATTCGCAGGAAAAGAGTTAAATGTGATTAGGAAGGGGTTGTACGTACACCGCCTTGCTTAGCAGTGGCTAAGAGAATTTGGATAAATTTTCATATACTGGTCATATGACTCGGACGGACTAGACTAGGGAACGCTAGGCTACAAGCTTCTGCCATTACAGTGTTAACTAAAGTTACGTTGTCTTTATAATTGTTATATTTGTATTAATTATCTCCCAAAATTGAATGCGCAAAAGAAATGATTTGGATAAAATTTTGGCTGCTCCTGCATAAAGCCCGGATAGCAGAACATGTATAATGAATAAAGACTATAAATGTTTAATAATTTTACGCATTTTTAACAATCCGCAAAAATCGAATTTTTTCTTTTCCTTGAAATTCTCGCCACAAATGTAATGCTTTCTTTTCTCCTACCTCTCTCTCTCTCTTTCTTTGAAAATTATTGACGCAAATGAGATAAGTCTTCAACGAGATTCGCAGATGATCGAGCTCTGTCATTAGCTTCAATGAAATCGCGCTGTCTGATCTATCGGCTTCTTCTTCCCAATGCTCTGCTCTTGGCTTGCTGGTCCCGTTCGTGGTATTTTTGCCAGTCCCCCTGTTTAGTGCGCAAGGCATGAGTTCCACCGCCACTCCGAGTTGAGTATTTCTAGTTAACGATTATTTTTTTCTTGTGTATAGTTTTTTAGTTCGTAATACATTGTTTTAATGTTAATATTATAATTTTTAAAACTTGTATGTAAGAAGAAGAAAAACGCAGAGTGTCTGATATATAACATTTTTATCTTTACTTACAGATTGTACGAAATCTTTGTATAAAAACATATACTTTACAGACCTAAAACTAGTAAAACAGTAAATCAATAGAGGGTGTTAGCCCTTAGCTACCAGAAGGATTGTTTATAGTAGCCTTTATGCTTTTACTGGCTTTACTGTGAGACTGCTTTAGCTGCTTTAGCTGCTTTGAACGGTCGATATATTTAATTAACATTAGTGTATACATTACATAACCTTAAAGGCAGTAAAAGAACGAGTTCAATCAATTACGCTGTTGGGCAGTAGCAACAAGGGATTAGTAGGACATTTTGTGTTTACTGCTTATACTGGCATCGAGGCGGGCTTGGCTTTAACTCCTATAGGGTCTTATCTGAGCATTATGTTTCTTTTAGCTATGTTTTATTGGTTTCTAGTGGTTTCAATAGTATTTGATAGGCTTCTCGCACATTATATTTATATGGTTTTTTGGCAGCTGTCCGGTTACTTTATTGTACTAGATGGGCATGTTGTTGATGCTATTAGTTAATATTTGGAATTTTAGTGGTGTATGGTTATGTGAGGTCATTCGGTGTTAGTCGCGTCACAGGATGGAGACGTAGCTGAGTCCGCCTGTGAGTAGTCGCGATTGTATATGATGTTATTTTATTGTCTTATTTTACGTTTTGGGGCCTTAACTTTATTATTAGAGTTATTATATTATTTTTTATTTTTTTATATTATTATTGTTGTTTTATTTTGTGGGACGTGGTGCGGTTATAGGTGGATCGTTTTTGATGTTGTTGTATTGGTTATGGTGTTTAGTTAGTTTAGAATGATTATTTTAATTATACTTAGTGTCATTTACTTTCATGCCTATTATTTAACACACAGCGACTATGACACTTATGACACACATACAGCCGGCCACGCTGAGGCCACTTACACCATTCATAGGAGCGAACATACCTCTCCATCAGGACACTTACCATAGACACTTACCCAGCACATAACACATACACTCAATATCATTTTGGATCGAGTCATTAGTTGACTAACATAATATCATTCGTGAAACAATTACAGGGCACACAACATACACACACCTTTACCACAGCAAACACGACCCTGGTTTAAAGCGATATCAAATAAGTTCTTTGTATGAAAACATAAAATAAGTAATTTTATTAAAACATTTTTATGTTTAATTAAACTACGTACATTTAATATATATTACTCATTCAATTATTACTAAAATTATTATTCTAATAAGTTCAGTTTCTTTAAACTTCTATAATAATCATTATCTTTATAGCAAAGATTTAATTATTAATTATTACCTGTTAATACTTTTTGTTTATACATTTTATAAAAATTTGGCCATGGTGAAGCAGTTTTAAGAATAAATTTTTGTTTTATTTGTAATTGTTAGTGAAGCTAAAGATTTAGGACGTAATATAAAAGCAATGAAATAAATATTATCGCCCGTACGCTCGGCTTTTCACGTGGCGTGTGCGTATTCTCAATTCTAGTAAAGGCAAGGTTACCCTAGCACGGCCATCTGCGAGCCCAAGCTATACCCCTGAAGACGTTTTTGTTGCATAAATGAACATTATGGCCTTTACATATCTTTAGCCCATGTAATAAGTTTTAGAAAAAATAGCAAAGTGGGACGTGAGGGGAATCTAAATTTGATACTAACTGATCTTTGTGAAAGGAGATCCTCCTATGTTTTTTTCAGTTTAAAATACAACGAATTAGTATTATCCACTCTTAAATTTATTATTATTAAACTCAAAATTAACCACCAATGAAATTCCTGTTTAGTAAATTTTTAATTTCGCATTTTCTTTTTATTATTGATTTTATTAATTAATATTAATGAATTCTATTAATTATATTATTATTCTATTATTTAGCTATTATTATTGTATGTACATTGACAATTCAACACAAAAAACACACAACAATGTACAGATCTTTACAGAATTAGCGAAGATGGGCTCCTCTGACAAAAGAGTTGTGTATGTAGAAGAATAATATCTTTCAGGCCTTGAAAGTGTCGCTGAGATAATAGTCTTTGTCTGGTACACCGGCTGATTTAAAAGCCTTGAACTAGCCGATAGGTCTAAAAGGTAATGATGCGCTCACGGAATAGTATCGGCAAAGGAATCGAGAATATTGCCATGTTTTATTATTTTTATAATATACTTTGAAACTGGGAAATACCAATGCCCATGGATGGAAATCTTAAGCCAGGTTTTTTAAGAAAGGAAATGCTTTCCTTTTTTCTTGTGATTGGGATGGAGTAATCCTTAATCTCTAATATGACCGCGCATAGTGATTTGTCGATGATTATTTTATCGCTTTTTTTGGTTTTTAGAAGGTCATGTAAAAAACATGTGTTTTTCAAATAATCTTGAGCTTAACGTGTGATTGATGAAAATTAGCACTTAGTTCTTTAAACTTGTATTTGGAGGCAGGTGTGTTTTATTATCTTTAGACGCCAAACTCAATTTCTACCCATCATTAGTCGTTTTTAGGGCTGTTTAAAGCGGGGTGGCATCAGTTATGCTGGATTGTATTAAAAAGTGTTTTATTTTTACTAAGTGTATCTCATTCATTTACTAATAATATTCTATTTTAAATAAATCATTATTAAGAGATTTTTCAAGGCGTAGAATGATATAATATTAATTGCACTAGATTTATAGTAGACGGTGAAAGGCCCACCGCGCAGGGAGGCGGCCGCGCATAGCGCGACCCGGTGCGGAACCGAAGCGCATGAAACCAGCCGGCGATAATATACTAATTACGCCGGTCGGCGGAAAATATGGGACGCAGTTGTAAATTTCACGGTGGTAGGGGCATACATCCTAAGAGGCTGATATCTTTTGTTTTAGCACCGGGTCGCGCATTCAGTATGTATAATAATCTATGGTGTTTGGTGTACTGGGATCCAAAAGGTATATTTTTAGAACCTATAACATGTTGTCAAGCGCCGGGGTTAGTTAATTTAAAATCCCCTGGGTACATCTGTGTTTATTACAAACCCAAGTGAGATATTCTCACTGGTTAACAGGGAATTGCCATCAACAGGACGTGATATAGAAGAGGGTATGAACCTTACATACTGTCGATGTAGATTGTGAAGTAATAAAAATATGAATGGCTCAATACTGGGAAGTCCATGCAGAGAAATTACACTTTGTACAAGGAGGGGAAGTTTAATATGCATGTACACGCATTGTATATTTACCTAATATAGTAATATAGTATGATTTATGTAAAATAAGTATCTTAGAATAAACAACCTTTTTTTCAAAAAAAAAAACTTCTTCCTAAGGTAAGAAATTAAAACCGGGTAAGGGACCGTATACGTTGAAAAAGAAGGGGTTATGGGATAAACTTCTTAGTAGCATTAGACTTCTACGTCTATGTATGGCTGCGTATGCTTTTAAGGGCATACGGTTAAAACTTGTTTTTACCATTTGCCTTAGAAAGTAATAAGATCTTAAAGGCATACCACAAAAAAGAGGAACATGCCAGCGCGGGTCACATGCCGAACTATTGTTCTATTTCGCCTTACAGGGGATTAGTCCACCTCTAGGATAAGAATAAAAAACAAGCCGTGTTGTTCCTACAAAACAAAATGTTCTTGTTCATGAGTGGAGTGACAGGTATGTGTGCTCCGTTGGGCCCGGCAATTCGCGAGGATGGCGAGCTGAGCGAGTGGGTTGTGTTGGGGCTGGAGGCAAGGGCTGGATTCGATCTCACCAGAACTGGCTTTTGGAACTAATTACGCCTGAGCAGTTCGCCCCTGTGGAGGATTGGTAGTCGGCGCGCTCCATCGGTTTGAGCCTGTGAGATGGTTAACCCCGGGACCGGGTGCGCTGAGTTGATTGTCATACTGGCCGTGTATGTCGGGTAGTTTCGAGTTGCGCGTTACCCAGTCTCTGGCTTTTCGCGAAGGAGGTCGGGTTTGGTTGGTAGCCCACGCTGGACCTGGTACACAGGGTATCGTGGTGGGTTCGGCGGTTGGCGGCTGTGAGAGGGGTCAGGGGTGTTTGACGCCTGACGTTGACTGTTGATGTTACCATTCTCAGGATTGTACCCTGGTCGCGCTGGCGCAGGGCCACATGTCGCCGCTTTCATGGCGCGGTGTTAGGATCGGTTTGGATGTTTTGGCATTGTCGGGGTTCTCACGTGGTGACGCTTACATTTGTTTCGTGTTCGCCCCTGGTTATGTTTCCTTATTCTTTTTTTTTTTTGCCACACCCTCCGTCTCTCTCTCTCTCTTTTCCCTCTTCTTTTCCTCTTTGGCCGGTCTCGCGGAGTCATCATTCCAGGACTCGTAATCTTTATGTTTGTTAATAACCATCACACCGTTGTTTTTATCATATTCCAAGTTTTGACTAATTACTTTGGCCCTTGATGGTGCTCTTCTTATCGGACACCCGCCATTTGAAATTTTGAAGTTTTGGTAGGTGATAGAGATATCCAGCAATACTTTGGATCAGAATAATAATTGTATTCCTACTTATATCTATAGAAAAATATCCTGGTATGTTAATTATTATTTTATTAATGGACATCTGTGTATGTTTTTTTATTCTATTATATATATATAATATTATATAGTTATTTGTATATATATATATATATATTATATATATATATATATATATATATATATATACATATATATATATCTTATTATATATATATATATATAGTATAGTATATACAGTATATATATTTAATTTAATAACTACCAAAACAGCCACGATGCTCTCATAATGGCAAGATGCCAACAGGCTTACAAAGTGTCCGTAGGTACGCTAATGAGTGATGCACAGAGGTTGTAACAAGTTGGCCGGGCGCATGAGAGTCTAGGTTGAGCCGCGTCGTTTGATCTAAAGTGACGGAGAGGTGGCGAGGTTATGGTGGTTGATGTATGTAAAAACCGTCTATCGCGACAGCAGGTGACTACGAAGGAGCAGGAAGACAGGCCGCGACTTTCGACAGTTCTCATGTCAGCGCGTTAGCTGAATATATTATAATTATATATAATTACAAACAGCCAATCACCCTTCAAGATAACCAAAAGAGACCTAACAATTAACAAATACACATCACATTATAAATATATTAACATACAGTAGGTCAGATAGGAAAATTATCGGCAAAGTTGTGGATATGCTCTTCAAAATTCAAAATTTTCAATGGCTGTTTCCGAAAGAAAGCCACGCCTTCATTTGCCAACTTTGAAATGTAAGCAACGGTGTGATTGGTTTATAACAAACAAATATCTCATCTCCTTCTAATTTATATCCTCCTCTTTATGACCTTTTCCAACATAAAGTAATTAAATAATTTTTATTTAAAATATTAGGCATTTTCCTTTTATTTTATTTTTTTTTTTACTATGATAAATACCTAAAATATTTGTGATTATAAAAAACAAACTTTTGCTATATACGAAGCCAAATTCTATTTGTTTTACTTTCTCTGGACCAATTTTGGCGCGAAAAAGTATACTCACACACACACATACATGCACACACCCACACAAGATGGTCCGAAAATTATAATATTGGGCTGAAGTACTATAATTTTAATTATATCTATACTATGTACCCATATGCTGACTGTAGTCAGGGTGGTTAATGTTACTGAACAAAAATTCCCAGTGTACTCGGGCTATGCATGCAACCCTATCTTCCAAAAATTGATAAAAATGTTCTTACGCCATCATAAAAGGCCTGCATCTTTATAACTAAAGCTAATTAAACATTTTAAATGTTATATTCGTTTTTTCCAGATTAAAATAAGTTAGAATTATGTATTTTTATGTTTGAAGCATTTTTTGTGTAGCAATGAAATCGGCATCAATTAAACTGAAATTTATATATATATAATATATATATATATAGTATATATATATATATATTATATAATGTATATATGAATGGATAGTATTAAGTATTGAATTATACTGATGGATGCGCGTAGGGTTATATGGATAGTATTCTATATATCATATATAATATTTTAGTATTATTATTATATATTGATATATATATATTATATATATATATATAGTATATATTTATATATATATATATATATATATATATATATATATATATATATATATAACATTATGATTTATAATATATATATATATATAATTATAATTATATATATATATAAGGTGTAAGTAATGTATTTTTCTAGCACAAGATAATGCATAGGGAAACTAATTAGTTAAGATTATTATTTCACATTCATTCTTATTAGTATAATCTAATTATAACTGATATTATATGACTGATCGATATGTATCACTTTCAAATATATATTGATAATAGTAGTTATTATATATAAAATTCACTATGCTATATTATATCTAGTTAGTAAATTGGTCACCACTATATATTTATAGTAGAGAGATAAGTTATTACAATAATTAACAATAATTATAAACGTAGATTAGGTATTAGCTAGTGATTAGTTTAATAGTAAAATCTAAATAATAAAATATAGTCGTTAAGAAATATCGATATGTTCATTATGAATTTATGCTTAATTTATTTATATTCAATAATCTATAATATCGTGACGGGTCATCCTGGCTGCAATATACTACGGATATAAATCAAGTATATATTACAATTTTTAGACTTAAGTATAACGTTGTGTACATAAACAAACATATGGACCATAACCGGGAAGCATAAAGAAAAGTTTGCTCCCCCAGTGAGGTCAGAAACGTGTCAATGAAGGCGAGCTCATATTGCGATCACGTTAAAAAAATAGCTCCATATACTTTACCATTGAGGCATCCTCAGCCCAAATTAGGAGTTGCTTCAAGACAAAGCTTTAAGAGAATACTTCTTTCAATTTAAGGATATATATACAGGGGTTATAGTCTACCTTCTGTATCCGTTTTTCTTCTTCTCATTTCCTAAGATTTTAAGATTTTTTTACATTGCAGTACTGTGGGGGTTCTAGTCCGCATCATGCGGAGGTATCGACGCCAGGAAGGGAGGCAAGGTTTTTCTTTATCTCATGCCTTATGATCATTTGTTTACACTTATCTTTGTATTAATGCTGTTCTGAAGCTGGCGCAATTTCAGATATTTCAAAAAAATAAGGTTTTACAAAATTTAGTACTTATGTTAAATAAATACTTCATATAAAAAACTAACTTGAAACACTTTAGTTTATTATTATTAGAAATTATTAATTTATTTGAATATATAAGAAGAATCCTTTTTATTACTTTAAATACTGTGAATATTATTAAATATTAATATAAGATATATATATATATATCATATATTATATATATATATCTACTATATATAGTATATAATATTTATATTATTATATGATGTGTCTGGTGACTACCATGACAATACACGGGCAGTGAGCCTTTTTCAAGAGAGGCAAAAATACATTAGCAAATCATCAAATTAATAACCGTATCAATAAATATTTAAAGTGTTAAATCGGCATATTCTTTACTCGAAGTGGGTTTTAAACAGAATATCACTGCGAAAGACTCTTTTTTTAAATTATAAAAATTAATATTAATAATAATGTGAGAAGCGGATAAAAATTTAATTATCCGGCTAAAATAATAAAATTAAATCCCAACTTATAATATTTTCCAGCAACTATTCATTTATAAAGGTGGATATGATAAGTACTAAAAGTACTCTATATATTTGAATATATATATATTATAATTATATATCTATATATATATTATATTATATATATATATTATATATTTATATATATATATATATATATTAATATATATAGATATATAAAAAGATATAAATATATGATATATATATTAATATATATACCTTCATCACTCTGACCATCCCATATTATGGGGAGGGCTCATACGGCGTCCCACGCCGAGTAGACCTCGCCGGACGGCATCCGCTCCTCAGAGATTCTTCCAGAGATGAAATGTTTTAGAATTGTTCTGGGTTATGTGAAATTAGATTAGTCTGAGATTTAAATATAAGTGATGAATGTTAGTCATCTCCGGAACCTGGATTACAGTTTGGTCCCGAATGTTTGTGGTGGTTTGATTGGGATTGGGTTGATTCTGTGTTTGTAATATTGTAGTTAGAGTGGGGGTTGCATTTTAACTTGGCCAATGTTGACATGACTGGTTTCTCGTAGAGTTGAACGCCTGGTGCTATTTCTGGTGGTGTTGGTATCTTAAAAGGTTGTTTTGGATGGTCTGTGTCGTTAAATAGTTTTATGTTAGTGTCGTGTGGATTGGTTTAGTGTATGATGTGTTGCTTTCGTTGGAGTGAGTGTTTATGTTACAGAGATTTGTTTGTAATTGAGCTGGTGAGAAGGAGGGTGGTTTTGTAGTCTGTGGTGGATGGGTTTGGAGATGCATGTGCATCGTGTGTTGGGGAAAGTTTGAGTTTTGGTAAAGTAATTATGTTTCATCATATGACTCCTAGGTTTGTGTTTATGGGTGTGATTCTGTTTTCTTCGTGTTAGGTTGTTGTTGTGTATTGTTGATTATGGCACCTGTTTAGCGCATTCTTTAAGTGCTTGTTTATGTGTCGATTTGGAAGTTTCTTTTTGATTGTTTTTAGTCAAGTAAAGTAGGAGCTTGCCATGTTGTGACAGGGTAGTTTAAGAGTCGGTAAAGAATGTATTGTTTTGTTAATAATGTGGGGATTGTCCTGTATTCATGCTTGTGAAGTTATGTGCCACTCCGTGGTTCTTAATTATTATTCTAGTTTTAATGTTTTCTTTGATTGCAGATGAAATAATTATGTTCTGATAGTGTTTTATGAAAGGTGAGATGAAGTATCACAAGTGTTCTACCTGAGATTTCTGGAGTTTTTGTTGAAGGGTTATGGCAGAATGTTTTGTTTAAGTAGACTATATGGGTGTTGGTGGCCAGAAGTTAGGGTTCGGTGGTAGATAAATAGTAATTGATTGATATTGTTTATGTGAGGCGGTAGACATATTCTGTTTTCTGTTTAAGCATGTATTTAGAAGTTGGTATATGACGTTTGTGTGTAAGGTTATTTGATGGCAGTGTTTAATGATTCTGGGTAGTGGCATATGGTAAATTTATCATACTGCCGTATGGATTGTTTATGATTGAGTGTCTGTTTGTGGTTTTGCAGGAGAATCGTACCTTGAATAGGTTGAATAGTGTGGGGACAGTATTATGCAGGCTTGAGAGGTGGACTCAGGTGATGTTTACGTGGTTTCTGGATTTATGAAGCTGTTTAGAGTTTGTAATGTGTGTTTATGATCTTGTGATAGGAAATAGTGGACATACCATTTCCTTTAGTAGTGGAGATGCAAGCTTTTGTACCAAGTAGTGTAGATGATCAACTTATGTTAGGAACGTCTCGAATCTTTGCCTAATGTACGAATGCTATGATCATTGTTGTTGTTAGTGAGGCTTTGAGTTTAGGCCGTTTGAGTTGGGATTGATTGATGTTTATGCAGTGCGTGTTGTATTGAGTGTTTTGTTTTTGAAACGTGGTTGGGGAATTTTCATGTGTTTGCTAGATATATCGATGTGATTTGGAGTTAATTTTTTGTTTAGTTTGTAGTATTTTTTCTTAGTAGGTATGTTGCTATAGTGTTTTGATAATAGAGAGATGGGCGATATGCATAAAAGGGTCAGAGGGGGTCTTTCCTGTTTTTTAGTTTGGGCTATACATGTATAGAATGATTAATTATATTATATAAATATTATATTATATATTAATATTATATATATTATTATTATAATATATTATTATATATATATTTAATTATTGAATATTAAATATATATATTAATATATTATATATATATATATATATATATATATTATAATATTATATTATATAAATATATTATATTGAATTATGACTATTATGACTGACATATTTGTAATGATATTAACATTAATTTACTACTTATATATATATATATAATATTATATAATAATTATAAGATTTATTAGTATGTACTATAGTATAAAGGGTATATCATATAATATAATTAGTATATTTATTAATATTATATTATCATGTCTTATTCAGGATATAATAAAAGATATATTAGTAAGATATATACATTAACATTTGCATCGATTTACATAATTTTTATCAATTTTAGTTTTTCTATCACTACCAATACAAATGATTTCTAATTATTATAAGGTAATATATATATATATATATATATATAATCATTAGTATATATATGTATATTACTATTTTATATATATATTATATTACTAAATATATATATATATAATCTGTTCATATAGCTTAGTTCAGAGGAATTGGAGTCGTTCTAGTGGTGCAGTGTCCTTAATCTCATTGAAATTGAACATATTCAGTTCATTTAACCAAAATTGAAATAGACATCTTGCACAAAGGGTCCCCCTACCATCCCCACCCACCCGTAATCTATTCATTTTTCTTCTAAAGTCTGATTTTATAATGCAGCAAGTAAACCACGAAAAAAACCGTTTCCACGGCTCACATTACTGTGGAGGATCGAGCAGTAGCAGCAAATTGGAACAAGGCTTCTTGGTACAATGTTCTAGGATATACGTTTTAACTATGGGGCCTCCATTTCTAAATATAAATGCATCGAAGTATATATCCCAATGTATGCTTTATCAGTGATGCAACGTAAAAAGATATATTTGTTTAAAGTCTATGAGATACTTGTGATACAGACGTTCTTTCGAATAATACTAAAGCTTTTCACTAGCCTTCACATCTTCGAGCTGTTCTGAATGAATGATTAGAGGCAGATGAATAGCGGCAGAACTCAGCAGCTGTAGTTATGTTTCATCACTAGTACATTTTGGGATCATCAGCAATACTCATCATTGCGATAATGAAATATGCATTACATGCCACCCTCCTTTAATATAAATGAATTTTTCTTGTTAATACACAATGAATAGAATATAGATATTTTACTATCTTATTGAACATTTGAACTCGATCAGATTAAGTAGTAATCATTAACGCTCATGTAGATTGGAA
>JABUQX010114992.1:17500-20701 GCA_015478945.1 Trachelipus rathkii
TCTCTAGGCTCAAAAAATTTCTTATTTTCACATGTAATAATAATAATAATAATAATAATAATAATAATAATAATAATAATTATTACATACAATAATAATTACAATAATAATAATAATAATAATAATAATAATAATAATAATAATAATAATAATAATAATAATAATAATAATAATAATAATAATAATAATAATAATAATAATAATTATATATATATATAAGAAGAAAGGTATATGTTATGGCTACAGCAGTTGTGCTGCTAGCAGTTATAGCATATGAGCAGGCAGCAGAGCAGGTGATAGCGGGAGAGTTATGGAGGAGATGAGAGGGATATGTACATATAGTTATATTTATATATATATATAGCAGTAGTTAGTATATATATATATATATTGCTGGTTGTTGCTATATATATATATATAAGGTTGTTGCTACATATATATATATATATACATACTAAGGTCTATTAGATCCATCTTAATTCAATTACGCCCGAAGTAAGCAACACACAAACATTACGTATAATAATAATAATAATAGTAATACACACACACACACACACACACACACACAATAACACACACACACACACACACAAGAATAATAAAAATAATAATAATAATAAAATAATAATTATATATATATATATATATATATATATATATATATATATATATATATATATATATATATATAACAGATACGCATAAGAATATATATATATATATATATATATATATATATGCGAACACGTGCTCAAGTAAGGATATGCATATAAATATATGTATCACTTACACTCACATCTACACCTACACACACACACACACACACACACATACACCCACTCTTAGACCCTTTTGCCAACCATAGACACTTACACTTACACTCCCCCATAGACACTTACACTCTCCCATAGACACATACACCCACCATTAGACACTTACGCCCAACCATAGACACACCTACACCTACACACTCTCCCATCCCATAGACACTTATACACACTTACACTCACACACAGAAACACTCACACACATATACACTCACACCCACAAACATACACCCATCGTAGACACTTACACTCACCCATAGACACTTACACTTACACTCACACACAGATACACTTACACACACACACATACACACACTTACACACACACACACGCACCCTGTTTAAACATATCAAATAAGTTCTTTTGTATGAACATAACATATAATTTATTAAAACATTTTATGTTTTAATTAAACACGTACATTTATATTACTCATTCAATTATAACTAAAATTATTTCAAAGTTTCTTAAAACTTCTATAATAAATCATTATCTTTGAGCAAAGAATTTATTATTATTATTAACTGTTAATACTTTTTGTTTATAAATTTTATAACTATCAAGTTTTAAAATAAATTTTATGAAATTTTAGTAAAAACATATATTTTACGTACCCTAAAGCAATAAATCAGTAAATCAGTAAGGCAAGACCCTAGCAGCCCTCTACACCAAGCTATACCACGTTTTGTTCTAATGACTTACTGCTTTACATCATCTTTAGCCATGTAATAAGTATAAAAATAGCAAAATAAGTTCTTCTCTGTTAACATAACATGTATTTTATTAAAATCATTCTATGTTTTTATTTAAAAATAACAATTATTCACTTACATTTATATTATTCACTCAATGTTAACTAAAAATATTTCAAAGTTTTTTAAATAATTCGGATTTTCTTTATTATTATTATTATTATTATTATTATTATTATTATTATTATTATTATTATTATTATTATTATTATTATTATTATTATTATTATTATTATCTATGTACATTGACAATCCAACACAAAAAACACACAACAACGTACACTCCTTACAGATACGAGACTGAGCTCCTTCTGAAAAATGTGTTGCAATAACTACTTTAGGCCTAAATTTAGGCCTAAATTTAGGATAAACCTTTTTGTATCCCGGGCTGATTTAAGCCTAATACCAGGTCAAAAGGTAATTCCAGTATAGACAAGAATCGAGAATCAATGTTATTATTATTTTTATAAATATATTTCAAACTGAAACATGCTGGATCGGTAAGATCCTTTAAGCAGGTAAGAAGGAAATGCTTTCCTTTCTTGTGATTGGATGGAGTAATCCTTATCTCTATATGACCGCGCATGTGATTGGTCGAGAATTATTTTATCGCTTTTTGGTTTTAAGGTATGTAAAAACATGTTTTTTCATATCCTGAGCCTTACCTGTGATTGTATCAAAATTAGCTTAGTTCTTTAAACTTGTATTTGAGCAGGTGTGTTTTATAAATCTTTTAGACCCAAACTCATTTTAAAATCATAGTCGTTTTAGCTGTTAAGCGGTGCACAAGTTCTCTGATTTGTATTAAAAGTGTTTTATTTTTACTAAGTGTATATCATATTTATAATAAATACTTACATTGAGGAATAATTATTAATTTCACTAGAATAGATAATAATTAATTCACTAGATTTATAGTAGATCACGTGAAGCCCAACGCAAGAGCGTCCGCAAGCGCGACCCGGTGCGGAACCGACGCATGAACCCGCCGGCGTAATATTACTACGCGGTCGCGAAAATATTTCCTTTATGATATGCCGTTGTAAACTTTCATTGCATCATTTTGTATTTTCAAATATACCGTTTCCTATATTATGAGTCGTTCATTTTATTTCTTACTTGAACATTTTTAATTTTATTTATAGAAAATACCATTTCACTTTTAAAGTTTCTTGAAAAACATTTAGTTTTGAAAAGAACATTTTGTTTTGTAGAAAAACAGGTTGTTTTATTTTTCCTAAAGTTATAATTCCTTAAGGGAAATAGAACAAATAGTCCGGATGTGACGCTGGTCATGTTCCTCTTTGTGGTATGCCTTTAAGATCTTATTACTTTAAGGAATGTAAAACAAGTTTTATATGCCTTAAAGCTACACCTACATAGACGGTAGAGTTAATGGTTAGGTTATCCCATACCCTCTCCTTTTTCAAGGTATGTTCTTACATTTTAATCTTCTATGTATAAGTTTTGAAAAAGTTGTTTATTCTTAAAAATATTATTACATAATTACTATATTACTATATTAGTTAAATGAAGTGGGCGCACGAAAAATGCGCGAAAGCGTTTCAATGATAAATGCGAAAACGGTTAACACCAATTGATACCAGGAACTATATCG
>JABUQX010114994.1:0-5000 GCA_015478945.1 Trachelipus rathkii
AGGATAACCGAGTGAGATAGGATGTGTGTGCGGATCGTATAATATATATATATTAATATTCATATATATATATAATATATAATAAAATATAATATATATATTATATATTATATATATTAAATATTAATAGGGCAAGAAGTCAATGCTGAATAAAAATTAATATGGTATATTATTACATATTATTTTTTTCTATATATATCGATATATCGATTAATGCGATAATTTTACAGAACAGAAATAGTTGAACGAAAAAAAACGGCAATGGTTTAAAATTAAATAGTATAATATAAGTAATAATAATAATAATAATAATAATAATAATGATATAAATAAATAATATAATAAAGATACATCAATAAGTAATAATTACATAATATAATATGAATAAATAATGAATTAATAATAAATAATAATAATATAACAATAATAATAATAAGATAAATATAGATAATAATAATATAATAGAGTAAAACTTTCTAAGCTTTCCTTCTTTGGGTGTTGCCCTCTTTTCTTTAGCTTTACTACACTGTATAATTTTTCTTTTAGATCGTTCAATAGCCCGATCTGCTTGTGATTTGGAAGAGCTCGTCGGGATGCCCATCACTTCTCCTTTCCTGTACATTGTGGTTGTTCCTCAATGTTCTGAGTCCATCTTCTCACTTTTAATTCTTAGCTTTTCATCACATAGATCTTGTAGCTGCACTCTTAAACTCTGTTCTTTCTTAATGTGCCGTGACTCAGCTTTCCATTCTTCTTTCCACTCGCTATTGTCAATCTGTTTCCCGAACCTTTTGCATCTACGTGCCTCTTCGTCTGTCAATCATTTCGATTCAAATTCTTTAATCGAGTCTGGAGGGGTTTTCTCGGTGGTGTCTGGAGCAATCCTTTTGAAATTCAAGCTCTTGTAAAAATTCAATTCTTCACATCTCCCTCTTAAAACACCTCCCAGACTTTCTATCTCCTTCGATAGGCTTCTAGACAGTCATCACCTGTTAAGCAATATAAGGGAACGGTTCAAAGGTAAGACTTATGGGTCATCAGAGAGAGCACAGGAAGACTTGTCTCGGAGAGACGTGTATCAGTAACGGTTGCATTAAGGGGCGGGCGGTTCAGATAGCAGAGGTGGTGACTTTGTATTCAGTAACTTGAGCATAATTTTTTCTCCTACTGCACGTAGTTACTTTCAGATATGTATAGGGTCCTTATCCGCTCATTGTATAGGGAGGTAAACTGTTCTGCGTGCCACTTTTTGGAGTGGGGGGGGGAGCTCGGCGGTTCATTTCTCCTTTTGGATAAGGTTGAATCTAAGGCTAATGCACTAATAAACTGTCCTCTGTAGTTTCAAACTCCTTGACACCTCTTCTGCTCTGGACGTAACATTGTATTCCACTTGCTATTTTCTATAGATATTGTGGCAATGGAAGTTGCTCAGGGAGCTTGGCCTCTCGTATTCCCTCGCACTTATTGTGTCGCCTCATATCAAAAGGAGTGCCGTTGCTTCTTCCACATGATATTTGATAATGATATTGAAATTCAAAGGATCGGTTGTTTGTGAATCCTTTTCCATCTCCGATGGATTCTTGCTCTCTGGTCGAACAACTAACGACTTCTACGTAGTCATCATCATGTTTGTTCCTTCTGTAGTCCAAGATGAGTATCTCCTTTAAGGGTCCACGGCTGTTGCATTCCAGCACCTGTAAAGGAGATTGGTCTTTTAGGATATGGGTGGAGTTTTCTATTTTTCAGTGCATTTTTAATTGAAAATGGGACGATGGCCCTTAAGTGGATGTACGTGTAAAAAAATACTTGGCAACAAAGTAAGAAGATTCTTTAAGGTCTGTGGTAGAAGAATTATGGCCCGGAATAAATACTCTCCCGTACGAGATGTGGGAGTGATCCGTAATAAGTAAGAACGATTATTAGGGTAGCTGATAGATCACTGGTCGGCACTATGACGTCCAGACGTAGGAGAGTTGGTGGCCTTCGTAGCTCGAAATAGTATAGTGAATAAGGATCGCGAGTTTCGGAGTATATTGCTCTAGGTTCTGTGTCTCTAATCCACTGTTCAAAATCGTTATGAATGACAAAGGATATAACCTTCTCCCCCCTACCTTAGTCAGAGAGAAATCAAACTACTCTGTGTTGTGAACATTGAGGTCCCGAATTTCAGAATTTGGATGCATGTAGGTTTTGGGAGAAGTTGTGAGATTATAAAAATAATCTGGAAAATTTGTTCCGTTGAAACAATACCAGAACACAGAATTATAGAAACGGTAGAGCGACGGAGTCGCATGGCAAGGTCGCGGGTTCGAATCCTAGTTAGGATCCTAGGTAGAAATTACGCCTAGAGAAGTTCCCCTCCTTTAATAGGGCTAATCCGTGCTTATTAGGGGTATGATTCAGCGGCTCCGCCGTAAGTGCGTGCGGAGTTGATGATTTTCCCCCTCGTAAAAAGTGTAGTAAGGCTGTCGTGAGGTGTAAAAATTAAAAAAAAAAAAAAAAAAATAGGGAGTCAGATTTTAAAAGGCCAAAAACATCGAACTTAGTAGACTCAAATCTTTAGAAATGTTTTACAGGAGTGTTAATGTTTGTATTGTAATATACTTCACACTTCAGACTAAATTTTTGCAGACAATAAAATTTTCTCATTTTGTTCCAGGGTATATAAAAAAATCATTTATTAATAATACTTCATAAAAATCATTATTACCCGAACGTCTCACTAAATATTAAATAATAAATATATATATTTTTTTATTTCAGTTGTGGTAATAATAATAATAATAATAATAATAATTAATAATAATAAAATAATAAGAATAATTTCGAATAATAATCAATAATAATATAATAAAATAATAATATAATAATAATAATAAAAATGATAATAGTGAATAATAATAATAAATAATAATAATAAATAATAATAATATAATAATAATAATAATAATAATAATAGATCATATAATAATAATAATAATATAATAATAATAATAATAATGGATAATAATAATAATAATAATAATAATAATAAATAAGTATTTATAAATACAAAAAACAATAATAATAATAATAATAATAATAATAATAATAATAATAATAATAATAATAATAATAATAATAATAATAATAATAATAATAATAATAATAATGAAAATAATAATAATAATAATAATAATAATAATAATAATAATAATAATTAATAATAATAATAGATATACCTATAATAGTAATAATTAAAAAATAAATACATTACATCACATAATTGTAACATATATAAAATTTCAATGTAAATGTAAAAATAATTCGAGTCTCAAAAAACACCTCTTAACATAGGCTATCTTTCGATAGAGAATCCCAGATTTTCTATAATTTTTATTAAAACTAAAATTATACAAATTTTAAGAGAAAAATGACTACTTCTTAAATTTAAGTAGGAGGTTGATCCAGAAGAAGAAGATGAAGAAGGTGAAGAATTTGCTTATTTTTAAATCATATTATCTTTTTGTGAGAAATTATAATCCTATTTTGAGCAATTCTTACTCAAGTTATTATTATTATTATTATTATTATTATTATTATTATTATTATTATTATTATTATTATTATTATTATTATTATTATTATTATTTTATTATTATTATTATTATTATTATTATTATTATTATTATTATATATTCTTATTATTGTAGAGCTGATGATGGAGAGAGGTCTGGATATCTTGGGCGTGTGCGAGGTGAGGTATAAAGGAGAGGGAGTGAAGAAATTACACAATGATTATGTCATGGTGTATAAGGGTAGAGAAGAAGAGAGAAGACACGGTGTAGTGATTGTTATGACACCAGAAACATATAAAAGTGTAATAGAAACGATATTAGTGAACGAAAGAATTATGGCTGTGACGTTGAAGAGTGGAGAGTCAAAATTGAGTATTATACAGGTCTATGCGCCCTATCAGGGAAGACCTGGGGAGGAGAAGATAGAGTTTATGGAGACCCTGCAGGGTGTATCTGATGGAAGAAGAGGAGGACACATAATAATTATGGGAGATATGAATGCACATGTGGGATTGAGGAGAGAAGGAGAGGAAGCAGCTGTGGGGGCGTTCGGAGTTGGAACAAGAAATATAGAGGGGGAGAGACTAGTTGACTTTGCTATAAGAAATGGTGCAGCGATCATGAACACTTTTTTTAAACATGGAGAGAGTAAAAAGTGGACATGGTACCGCTGGAATTCAGAAAACCAGGAATATACGGAAAAATCTATGATAGACCTAATGATATGTAATGATAAGAGGGTGTTTATGGATGTCAAAAGCATACCATCAGTATCTCTGGATTCGGACAACAGACTTGTGGTGGGGAAGATAAGATGGAGACAAAGGAAGAAGCCGAAGAAAGTAACCAGAGAACGATACTGTTTGATGAAAAATTAAAAGATGAATAACACAAAGGAACGATTTCAACAACAAGCTAGTTAGAGAGAGAGAAGCGTGAAGTGTAAGTGGGAAAGTTGGAAGATTCAGCGAAGGGGTTGTGGACGAGGATAGAGAGTGAGGTTGATCAAATATAGATTAATGTAGGGAAAATGGAAAGACGGTTTTGTGGAATGTAGGTAAGTCATAAAACGTGAGTAAAAGAAAAAGACAAGAAATACCGTTATGGATGAAGACAACACAGAGGAAAATAGACAAGGCTTAGTGTTCTGGCGAGAAATCGAAGGCAGACAATAGTAAAATAGACGGAAAGCATACGATTAAGTCATGAAAAGAATATGGAGGAAGATATTGGAGGAAGACCATGAAGGAGCACTAGGAAGTTGATATATGGAATGGCTGAGAGATTAAGAACAAAAAGATGAACCTACACGAGTGTGGATATTCAACAAAGATTGAGAACCAATAGTTGGATAGTGAAATGAGGTCGACTCGATAGGATGCAGAATATTTGATGAATTATTCAAATGTGATATGGACGATGGACGGATAGTATGGAAGGGAG
>JABUQX010114994.1:10000-20000 GCA_015478945.1 Trachelipus rathkii
CAAGAGGGCATGTTTTCTTCTTAATTTTCTTATCGTGCTCCCTTTTCTCCCGTCCATGGTCTACTATAAAGAATTTATTTGTCAAAGCAGTATCAATAGATGTAAATATTTTGTAGACTTATGTCATGCCCTTATAAGAAATCGCTTTTCTACAGAAAACATCCTAACTGCTTCAGCCTCTCCTCATATCTCTTACCCTCAACCCAGATATCATCTTTGTTGTTCTCCATTGCACTCTTTCTAGCGTATCTATGTCTTTCCTTAAATATAGGGCCCAAACTTGTGCACAATACTCTAATACTGACCTTACATAGGTATTATACAGCTTATTTATAACTTCCATGCTCTTGTAAATGACATTGCAATTTATTATACCTATCATCGTATTAGCTTTATACACTGCTTCCAAACACTGATTAGCCACTTTCAGATTACTGCTAAGGATCACACCAAAATCTTTTTCTTGGTCCACAGACTTAAGCCAATCCCCATTTACATCGTGGTTAAATCTTTTATTTGAGTGACCTAGGCGAAGAACCTTACACTTTTTACTGATAAAATTCATTTGCCACTTATCTGACCACCCAAGAAATTTATCAAGATTATTTTGAATCTTTATACAACCATCGTTATTCCCTTCTGATGTGGCCACTTTGATATCATCGGCAATCTTTAAAACCTTACATTTAAGTCCCTGGTCTAAATTATTTATATAAATGAGGAACAATAGTGGTCCCAGTACTGAACCCTGTGGGCCACCACTCTTCAATATTCCCCATGATGACTTATTGCCATTTAGTAGTACACACAGTTTTCTATTCCATAATAACTCTTTAGACTTTAATACAATCATGTACCAATCTACCTATACCACATAGCGATAACTTTTGCATCAGCATTATGTGGGAACCTTATCAAAGGCATTGTAGATGTCTAAGTATATAATATCAACTGTATTTCCTCTGTCACTGAAGTCAGAAATGTATTCCATCAGTTCTAAAAGGTTTGTCTGACAAGACATTTCTAAAACCATTCTGAGATTCATACAAAATCTTGTTATTTTCCAAATATTGCTCTATATGACCTTTCAGTAACATTTCCAGAACTTTTACAACCAGAGATGTTAAGCTAGCTGACCTATAATTTCCCAAATCTTCCTTACTAACTTTCTTATAAATACGCACAACATATGCAGTTTCCAGTAATCTGGTGCATCACCAAATGTTATAGAATGATAAAAAATAAAATACAGTGCATTTTCAATGCTGCTTCTACCATCATTTAGAATTCTAATATATGAACCATCAGGCCCTGCAGCTTTACTTGAGTCAATCTGGCCCAGTAAAGTTTTAATTTCTTTTACCTCAATTTCAAATTACGTATGTCTATTTATTGCATGCATACCAGAACTATTAGTCTCCAAACTATTATTCAATCTTTCCTCAGTAAACATTGAAGCAAAATTGGCATTTAAAATGTTAACAAAATCCTTATCTGAACTCACTAAATTTTCGAAAATTTTAATTGAGCAAACTGTTTTACTCTTACTTTTAAATTTATAAAACCTAAAAAACATTTTCGGGTCCATATTACTATTCCATGCTAAATTAATTTCTGCCTCTATATTATCGACTGACTAAGTTCATTTCTATTTTTCCATTAATTTTCTAAATCTTCCTCCTAATTACTATCTTTGAATATTTTAAAAGATTTATGCTTTTCATCGATTTTCTCTCTTATCTTTCTATTCCACTAAATAGGTTTTCTCTTCGCCGCCCTAAGTGGTTTATCTTTAAAACATACCGACTGAATATTAATCAAAATTTGCTTAAAGTGTTCCCACATGGTAAAACAATTTTTGTTTTTATACTCCTTATCCTAATCAAATATACGAAACGTATCTCGAAATTGTCAAAATTGACATTTCGGAAGTCTAACGTCTTCTAATTATTAACTTGCAATTTAGGCCCAGATATCACTTTCATTTTAAATCTGATTACATTATGGTCGCTAATTCCTAAATCTCTTTTACTGTACCCTCATTCACCATGCTCTCTATTCGTTAGTTAATATTATGTTTAACAGTACTGCGTGTCTTGTAGGTTCATGGACCACTGGCTCAAAAAGTTGTCTAGTATACAATTTATAATAAAGAATTTCTATGATCCTTATTAGAAAACGAATCCCATTGAATGCCAGGAAAAAAAATCCACAAATATAACTATACCTTTTCTTTATTGTGGCATGCTATAGAGATTTCTTTCACCATTTCCACATCTGATCGCCACCATCACATCTCTGGTTAAGAGATCTATAAAATAACCTTATTCTATATGGTTTATTATGCATAAGAATATCTAGCAACACAGATTCAACAATTCCTTAACACATATTGAACATTGCTTTTAACATAAAGCGAAACACCATGTATCTTAGCTAAAGTTTTTGCTTTTGATAGAAGTGGCGTATATATTATATTAGCATTTGTTTAGGATATTGACCAGTCTTAGGGTGCAGTGTATGTTGTGCATGTTGTATGGGAATGTGTTTGTGTTTGACTGGGACAGTCTCGATAAGCCCATGTGGATTCCTACTATCTCTTTATATATTATGTTTTTATGTTCATATATATATATATATATATATATATATATATATATATATATATATATATATATATATATATATATATATATATATATATATAAGATATATATATCTATATATATATATATTTATATTTATTCGTGTATGTGTGTAAAGTATGTGTGTATGTGTGTATAAAGTTTATTATTATTATTATTATTATTATTATTATTATTATTATTATTATTATTATTATTATTATTATTATTATTATTATTATTATTATTATTAGGTGGAATAAAATTACCCCCAGGGGGTAATTTATTAATTTTTCGAGGGTAACGGAGGGGTGTGAGGGGGCAAGAAAATTTGAAAAAAATAAAGAAAAAAGAAAAGAAAGAAAAGTGTGTGGCAACCACTTATGACTCATCGACGTCACTCACTGCTTGAGGCTGCCTCTATTTTACACTGTCAGTTTCTCTGTGAGCATCAGCCCAGGCAGTATTGTTAACATTTATCCACTATTTTTATGCAGTTTTTTCTTCTTTTATGCAGATTAAACAATAAAATGTCCAAAAAGCGCACCTTCTGACGCCTTTTTTCGTCGTGGGTTTGTGAATTTACCTTCTGGTGGAAGGATCGGCCACAATTTGTGGTATGTCACAAAGTATTGACAAATGAAAGCCTCAAGCCATCAAAACTCTCAGCACACCTGCAGAATTGGCATCCAAATCTTCAAATTGAGGATCAGGCTTATTTTCAGCGCCGGACTGTAGCACTGAAGAATATCCAGTTCGGTTCATCTGGAAATCAAACCCAAAAGCTTCAGGCTGCGGTCGAAGCATCCTACTATGTTGCATATAAAGTTACCGAACAACAGAAATGCCACACCATTGCGGAGAATCTGATTATGCCTTGTGCATACGAGATGGTAAGCAAGGTATGTGGGGAGGATCAAGCGAAGAAACTGAGTGCCATATCTCTATCAAACAACACAATCCGCCGACGAGTCGATGACATGGCATCAGATATCCTGTCCCAAGTTACAACAGAGATCAAGGAAACTTCATATAGCAAATTCTCTTTGCAATTTGTGCTCCTCCAGTTGTGCTCCTCTCCTTGGGTTCGTCCGTTACGTCCGCCAGGATATGATCAAAGAAGAGTTCCTATTATGCGAGGATCTGCTGACAACCACGAAGGGAGAAGATATCTTCAATATCATCAACAGTTTCTTTACCAAGAATGGATTGGATTGGAACAGCGTTCAACAGGTAGGGAGAGATGTTTTTAATTTTATTTAAATGAGCATAGAATTAAATAATATTATAAATTTAATTACATTTAAACCATATAATTGTAGCACAAAAGATAAGTAAGAATGACTAACTGACACAACTATAATAAATTTTACTTTTAATTCAGGTCACCGTCGATGGAGCACGGTTGATGATGGGTGGTCATCGTGGATTACGGAGCCTCATACAAGCTGTGAATCCAGAAATTTCTGTAGATCATTGCATCATTCATCGGTACTCTCTTGGATCGAAAAGCCTGCCTGGTAATCTGAAGTTAGTGTTTGAAAATGTGTTGAAAATCGTCAACTTCATCAAGTTCAAGGATTTGAATTCGCGTATATTCAAGGAGCTGTGCAAGGAAATGGGAAACCAGTATGAAGTTCTGCGTTCCACACCCATGTTTACTGGTTGTCACGAGGCAAGCTTGTACGTCGAATCATTGAGCTCCGAAAGGCTATTCAGGAATTCCTGTAACAAAAAGGATTTCCTTTTGCTACCAAATTCACTGATAAAGAGTGGCTAGCTCGACTTTGTTACTTGACTTACATATTTGCGGAGCTGAACGGTGGTAATCTGCAATTCCAGGGTCAGAACACGACTGTCATTGCTGCACATCAAACTCTGACTGAATTTCTGGGAAAACTGCAACTCTGGATTCGGCGCTTAGAGAATGGAGTGATCGTCCAGTTCCATATCCTAGACCGGTTTGTTGAGGAGAATAATGAAGGATCACTTCTACAGATCATCAACAAAGAGATGTGTGGACATCTGAAGGGGATTGAAACAAACATGCATCGCTACTTTCCAGGCAGTAATCAAAAAACAGCCAATCTTCAGTGGATCATTCATCCCTTCTCTGCACCTGATGATGTCATTCATAATGATGATTTCCCTGCAAAGTAGGAGTGGATCACAATGTGAGCCAATGAAGCCTTGAAAATTGAATTCCAAAACCAAAATGCAGATTCCTTTTGGATTCCTTTTGGATCAATGTGATCTAATAAACGTTTAATATCTTTTACGTCAAATTCAAATTCTGTAAGTCTATTTGTTACATGCATACAAGAACTATTAGTCTCCAAACTGTTATCTAATCTTTTCTCAGTAAACACTGAAGCAAAATAAACATTGAAAATGTTGACCAACTCCTTATCTGAACACACTAAATTTTCATCAATTTTAATTGGACCAATTGTCCTATTCTTACTTTTAAATTTATAAAAGCTAAAAAACTTCTTCAGGTTCTTATTACTATTCCTTGCTAAATTAATTTCTGCCTCTCTCTTTGCCTTTCTTATTGACTGGTTAAGTTCATTTCTATTTTTCCTTTAATATTCTAAATCATCTTCCCTATTACTACCCTTGAATATTTTTAAACATCTACGCTTTTCATTAATTTTCTCTCTTATCTCTCTATTCCACCAAACAGGTTTTCTCTTCGCCACCCTAATGGGTTTATCTTTAAAACATACTGACTGAATTTTCTTAAAATGTTCCCACATGATAAAACAGTTTTGGTCTTTAAACTCTTTATCCCAGTCAGTTATACTAAGCATGTCTCAAAATTTGGTAAAATCGTCTAATCTAAGATCTTTTCCTTACTAACTTGCAATTTGGGCCCGGATATCACATTCATATTAAATCTAATTATATTATGTTCAAGTTCTAAATTCTCCTCAACTCTAACTTCATCCACCATACTCATCGTTGGTTAATATTAAGTCTAATAGTGCATCGCATCTTGTGGGTTCTTGGACCATCTGGATCAAAAAGTTATCTAGTATACAATTTATGAATGCAGAACTACTATGGTCCATATTAGACAAAGAATCCCAATGAATGCCAGGAAAATTAAAATCACCCATTATGACTATACCTTTTTCTTTACTGTGGCATGCTGTCTCAATTTCTTTCACAATTTCCGCGTCTAATTCTTGACTCTGGCCAGGTCTATAAAATGCTATTCTATATGATTTATTGTATATAAGGATATCTACCCACACCGATTCAATATCATGATTAATTTTAAGGTCAGTCATTAGTACAGATTGAATATTGCTTTTAACATAAAGCGCCACACCACCACCCTTCTTTCCTCTACGCTGGTATAAATAAAGTGAATATCCTTCTATTTCATATTCCTGAAAGGAGTCTCCATATAATTCTTCATTAATCCATGCCTCAGTTATGCAAATAATGTCTAGATTCTCATTTATGGTATAACTAATCAGCTCATCTTTTTTATTTCTAAGGCTATGAGCATTTGTGTAAAAACATTTGATATCATCATTATTTGAACCTGTAACAACACTAGCTTTATTTATCTCCCCACTATTACAGTTACCATTGCTATTATTCATATCCAGATTTAGCCCACCACCCCCAACTTTACCTAGTTTTTTGCTAAACAAGTCTCTCCAAACTGGTACT
The DNA here is from genome assembly GCA_015478945.1 of Trachelipus rathkii. Classification (NCBI taxonomy): domain Eukaryota; kingdom Metazoa; phylum Arthropoda; class Malacostraca; order Isopoda; family Trachelipodidae; genus Trachelipus; species Trachelipus rathkii. The sequence goes on from JABUQX010114994.1 coordinate 16,312, forward strand.
GAAAAACCCAACACCTTTACGACTCAAGTGAACTCTATCTGCTGCAAAAAGATCTTTATTTAGAAATTCTCTTCACAAATCAAAAACCTAATATTTTCTGAAAAACAATTTCCTAACCCTTTCATTTACACCTAAAGCCCTACTCTCCCATTCCTGACCTGCACTTAACCTAGGTAAAATCCCAGAAATCATCTTCTGAATCAATCTCCTATAATCTGCTATTAATTCTTCTGACCTTCTATGCCCTATATCATTTGTACCCACATGCACAATCACCTCTGAATCAACATTTGTAGAATCAATCTCTCTATCTATCCTATCCACGATATCACTCACTCTGGCACCTGGATAACATACTCTCAATCGTTTCTTTTTATTCTTATTTTGAAAAGTCCTATCTAGGTATCGTATCATAGAGTCTCCAATTAGCAATGTATCAGTCTTCCCTTTAGAAAACTCAACATTACCATTGGCACTCTCTGATCCCTCCCCATCTGGAAGACAGTCAAACCTGTTACTGCAGGTCACAGGCTGACTGACTTTCGAGATCCTCATCTTTAAATTATTATTTCTAATTTCTACAACTCTATATTCATCTGCAGACCTATTATACACTACTTTATCCTTTTCCCTCTCATCTTCCTGCCTAGGTGAATCACTATTCCTATCTACCCCTATATCCCGCTCCCTCCTCGCCTCGACATCCCTACTAACTTTTTCCTAACACTTCCCTCCTTTCTCAACTCAAATACAAAATCTTTCAATTCATTCATATTTTCACTCAGTCTTACAATCTCCTTCCTTAACAACACATTCTCTGCATTCAAAACACAAACAGGGCAGCTATTCACATATTCATCTCTTACAGTCCCATATATATATATATATATATATATATATATATATATATATATATATATATATATATATATATATATATATATATATATATATATATATATATATATATATATATATATATATATACATAGATATATATATATATATATATATATATATATATATATATATATATATATATATATATATATATATATATATATATATATATATATATTCTATATATATTTTTATATTTATATCATGGGGAAGCAATTCGAATTAACATATATATATATATATATATATATATATATATATATATATATATATATATATATATCTTTATATGTATATATATATATATATATATATATATATATATATATATATATAGTGGGTAAAACGCAAAGCGTTAATCCGTTAATTAACTCGTTAATTTTTTCGTTAACTTTTAACGCTTTCGTTAATTTCGAAAAGAAGTAACGGACTATTAACGAGTTACATTTGTGAATTAACGTTAACGAGTTAAAATTTTCCCCTACATCCGTTAACCGTTACCTTAATTTACGAGTTTATAAAATATCTTCTTATCAGATTTTAAATTGTATTAGATTCGATTTCGATAAAGTTTTTTTTTCAAAATTTCCTAAACTCTCCTCTTAAGGGCTCAAAATGTGTTTATTCTTACACGGTTATTCTCCCGTTTAGAAATGTTTAACATGTTCTTCCTATGCTGTATTCTCATTTTTTATTGATTCGCTAAAGGAAAAAAAATAATGACTGTTGACCGTTCAATGAGTCATTAACTTCTAATGAGCGTTGCAATTTATAAAAAAAAATATACATATTTGTATTAAAACTGTAAGTTGGTATATCCTATTATTTTTACAATAATATACTATTAAGTATTAACTAAGGTATTTACGCTTTAAAGGTATTCTTTGGCAAGCGGTAAAAGTGTCTGCTAGGTCAAAGCCTAAATTATTTAAGTCTGATACGCTTAATATCATTATTAATATTGTTAGGGATATTATTATTATAATTATTATTATTATTGTTTATTATTATTATTAATTTATTATTATTATTATTATCATTATTAATATTATTATTATTATTATTATTATTATTATTATTATTATTATTATTATTATTATTATTATTATTATTATTATTATTATTATTATTATTATTATTATTATTATTATTATTATTATTTCTTGCAATCTTTATGAATATTTGTGAAAAATTTATTAAAATGTTTCTTGTCCGACCTCCTGTTTCTTGTCTTAATATAAATAAATATATATATATATATATATATATATATATATATATATATATATATATATATATATTTAAATAACAAAAAAATATATATATATATATATATATATATATATATATATATATATATATATATATATATATATATATATACTAACTGTGGTAGGCCTATATATATATTTTTTTCATTAAAATAATTTGAATATCTGCAATCATAATAAAGAAAATTAACAATTATTACTACTATTCCTACATATTTTGAAGACGGTTAACGTTAACGATTAACGATTAACTTCCGTTACATTCTTTACCGATAAATGCTTTAATGATTAACGCCGTTAATTTTTTTGTTAACGATTAAGGGGATTAACGGCGTTAACTTTCTCATTAACGGTGCCCACAACTTTGTATATATATATATATATATATATATATATATATATATATATATATATATATATATATATATATATATATATATATATATATATATATATATATATATATATATATATATATATATATATATATATATATATATATATATATATATATATATATATATAATGTAATTTAATATAATTATAAGTTACTTACGTTATTTATATGTTAATTCTATTCTTCTATTTTCTTGATTAAATAAATCTATTACTTGTTGGTAGAATGCACTGGTTTTTTTTTTCGTTAAGAAGGTTTTTCTCAATAGATATTAATGCTAAGCTGGAAATAATATGTAGCTCTTAAATTTAAAAAATTGTAGGCCAAAAAATTGGCACTTCGCTCATAAGATAGGCTCCAGATATGACTATTTTTTTTTTTTATAAACTATTATTGTTCTCTTAGTTATTTTTGATTCATAGATATATTAATTTAATTTGAATATTTATTCGAAATTTATTTAATATTATAGCATATAATTATGAAAAACATATATTTGCTCGATTCATAACTTTACCTCGATTTCTTTCAATGTGAAAAGATATAATTCTCCACACTAAGTGACGTCACTGTCGTACGGACTGCGGACGCTGAGAAGATAAAAGCTTTCAAAAGCTTCCCTTCGAGAGTTTATTTAACATACGATGTGTTTTATTTCTCTAAATTAAATTTGAAATTTTTAAGTAACATATTTTTAAAGAATTTGAATGTTTTTAATAAATATCGTATTATAAGTGAAAAAAAATGTGCCTTTCGGGTAGAAAGAAGCTGATTTTTAATTATTTATTGTTAAAAAAATGACTAATTCAGTGGGAAAGAGATGCTTTTATCTTAAAAGCATCTTTTGTCATTTATTTTTGATATGAGGCAGAATTGCTCTCTCTCTCTCTCTCTCTCTCTCTCTCTCTCTCTCTCTCTCTCTCTCTCTCTCTCTCTCTCTCTCTCTCTCTCTCTCTCTCTCTCTCTCTCACTCTCTCTAAGCCGATTTTCCTAAAGTTCCCCAAAAAATAGGCTCAATAGCATAAGTTGCATTCTCGGTAAGACTCCGCGTGTTACTTAGAATGTAACTTATGCTATTGAGACTATTCTGGGGAACTTTAGGAAAATCAAAAGCTGTAGGA
>JABUQX010114994.1:22500-27500 GCA_015478945.1 Trachelipus rathkii
TAACATCTGATGAAACCTCGAGCTCTTAAGAATTTGCAACTAAAAATATAAATATGGATTGTAGGAAAGTAAATCTAGAAGTTTTAAAGGTTTTAACATAGGATCTATTTTCAATATTAAACTGGGCAAAAATTTATTAATCTTTGGAAGTTAGATCATCTAACCACCTTCCAAATTGACTCCCCGAGTTGCATTCCAAACATCTTTAAAGAATCGGTACTTAAGATTACATCTTGTCAAAGTATTTTGCAATTTGCATATTTTGAAAAATTTTTATAAATAAAAAAATTTGTATATCGGAGAAAGTTACTAAACGGCGTAATTCGTTAATTTTTTTTCGTAGTTTATGTTTAAAAGAAAGGTGTAGCCCCTGTTAAAATGACCAAAAAACTTCAGTATAGTCAAATATTTTGGTATACGTGACAAACGATAAGGCTAGACACACATTTGTATATGTGAATGTTGTCGCTTTGCATTTATTTTTTCCTACAAAACACGCGTGCACACAAATTCGTCCATTTGGCGAAACTTTGGGTAGAAAAATATTCGTGCAAACAGTGACGAAAAAACCTAGCAATCACTGAAGCAATTCCATTATATATATATATATATATACTTTATATATATATATATATACTATATATATATATATATATATATATATATATAACTATATATATATATATATATATATATATATATATATATATATATATATATAAATTTTAAATAATTAAATAAAGATTTTAATAGATAAATAAAGTTTTAACGGGTGTAAATTTTAAAGAAAAAAGAAAGGAAAAGGAGAAAAAGTGTAGGAATAAATATAAATTGATAGAGTGTAGGTTTTAACTTTTATATTATCATTTTAACCTTTTCTTATTGTTATTGTATTAGTGTGGGTATATTTGGTGAGCGGGGTGGTGGCCTTAGGTGTTGGGAAGTGCCTAGGGTGGGGAGTCCCATAAAGCGTGCAGCCTGAGTGAGTATATATATAGAAAGAAGAAGGAAAAGATGGGGAGGAGAGAGGTAATTAGGGTGGGATGTATGAACGTGAGAGGGGTAAACGAGGATTTGAAGAGGGAGGAAGTGGGGTTAATGTTTGAAGAAAAAAGGTTGGATGTGCTAGGGTTAACAGAAACTAAGCTGAAGGGAAAGAGGGAGATGGACTTTGGAAAATACAAGGGTATGATATCAGGGGTGAACGAGAGAGTGAGGGGGAGGGAAGGTGGGAATAGTTATGAGGGAAGAGGTGTGGGATAAGGTAAGGTTGTGCAGACAGTGAGTTCGAGGAAAATAGGGGGAAAAGTGAAATTCGGGGGCACTGTCCGTTTTATATGAGCATACTCCAGTGAATGGAGAGAGGGAGGAGGAGAGGATCGAGAACGGCATTGGAGTTAGTTGAACGAGTGATCCAAAAATTTCAGGGGTGAATGATAAAATTTGTCTATTGGGAGATTTGAATGCAGGAGTGGGAAGGAGGGGTGGGAAGAATAATAGGACCATTTGGGGTAGGGGAGAGGAATGTTAATGGAGAAAGTCTGTTAGAGTTATGTTGAAGAAAGAATGATAGTGGGGGAATACGTGGTTCAAAAGTGAAAATCATAAGTATACATGGAAGGGTGAGATAACGGGGGGGAGGGCGGTACTGGATTATGTGTGTAAATGGGAAGGATAGAGGCAGATTACTAGATGTAAATGTATTTAGAGGGGGGGGGAGGGGGTTATCTGATTACTATTTGGTGGTTGCTAGGATAAGGGTGGGAGGAGAGGTGACAGTTAGGAAAGGGAGAAAAAGAGGAGAGTAGAAGTGATAAAGGTGGAAAAATTGGAGGAGACAGTGTGTAAGAGGGAGTTCAGGAGAGGTATGGAGGATAGGTGGAGAGACGTGAGAGGGACAGGAATTGGGGAGGTGGAGGATGAGTGGATGAGATTTAAAGAGGCAGTATGTGAAGAGGCTAGAAGGGTATGTGGAGTAAAAAGGGTGGGTGCAAGCAGAAGGAAAGGGAGCGAATGGTGGAGTGAGGAAGTGAAGGAGGTGGTGAAAAGGAAAAAGGAGGCTTATGTGAAATGGTTGGGAAGTAGGAGAGAGGGAAGCTGGGAGGAATATAGAAGGGTTAGAGTGGAAGCAAAGAGGGTGGTGGAGAGGGCGAAGAGAAGAGCAAAAGATGAATGGTGTAGAAAAGTGACGGAAAATTTTGAATCGGGGAGCAAAATGTTCTGGAAAGAAGTAAATAAAAAAAGGAAGAAGAAGGAGGGGTTGGGGGAGAGGATTAAGGGAGGAGATGGGAGTGGATAGGAGGAGAGGATAGGGTGAGGAAGAGGTGGGGGGAGTATTTTAGTGGATTATTGAATGAAGTGGGTGGGGAGGGGAGGAAGATTTGCAAGAGGTGAGGATGGGAGTGAATTGGGAAGGAGGGGAGGATGAAATACAAATGGAGAAAATTATTAGGGCCTTGAAAAAGGAAAAAAGGGAAGTCCGCAGGTCTGGATTGTGTGAGAATGGAAATGTTACAGAAGGGAGGTAGAGGGATGGCTGCATAGGTTATATAATATATGTTGGAGTGGTGAGGTACCACAGGATTGGGAGGATGGTTGTTTGGTTCCCCTGTATAAGGGGAAAGGGGATATGATGGAATGTGGAAATTATAGAGGTATATGTCTTTTAAGTGTGGTAGGGAAAGTGTACGGAAGAATACTGATTGAGAGAGTAAGAGGTTTAACGGAGGGGAGAATGGGGGAAGAACAAGGAGGATTTAGGGAGGGAAGAGGGTGTGTGGACCAAGTGTTTACTAAAGATGCTTGTGGAGAAAGTATAGAGAGGAAAGGAAAGTGTATGGATGTTTTTTAGAAGAGGAAGCATATGATAGAGTGAAGAGGGTGATGTGGAGGTGTGGAGGAAAATGGAGTGGGGGGGTAAATTAGGTAAGGTATTAGGGCCTTTTATAGGAATAGTAGAATGTGTGTGGGAGTGTAGGAGAGGAGAGTGAGATGTTTGGGGTGGTGAGAGGATTGAGGCAGGGTGTAATGTCGCCGTGGCTATTCAAAATTTGTTTATGGAGAGTGTTTGCAGAGAGGAATGGTGAGGGAGGGGAGGGGGTGGAATTGATGAATGGGAATGATAGAAAGGAAGTGAACATGATACTGTTTGCGGACGATACTGCCCTAGTGGCGAAGAACGCGGAAGGGCTGTAGTATTTGGTGAAGGAGTTTGAGAGAATGTGTGGACAAAAGGGGCTTAAAAATAAATCCAGTTAAGAGTAAAGTGTTAGTGTTTGAGGAGGAAAGAGAGGAGAGGGAGGGGTTAGAGGTTAGAGTAGGGGTGTAGTATGGAAGAAGTTAAGATTTTTAGATATTTAGGGATGGATTTGGGTAAGGGGGAGGATGAAGGAGGAGATAGAACATAGGGTAGGAGAAGGAAATGAGAGCTTTGAGTGGTCTGAGAGAATTATGGAAAGGGGATTTATCACAGAAAGTTAAGATAAGTATGTTTGAAAAATTTGTGTACCAGCGCGTTGTTGTATGGGTGTGAAACGTGTGGGGTTGAATGCCAGGTCCAGAAGAAGTTGGAAGTATTTGAGATGAAGGGGTTGAGAGCGGTTTGTGGGTTAGCAGAAAGGAGAGGATTAGGAATAGGGTGGTGAGGAAGAGATGTGATTGGAGGAATGGTTTGGTGGGAAGAGCGGAGAAGGGAATGTTAAGATGGTATGGGCATCTAGTGAGAATGGAGGAACAGAGAGTGGTTAGGAGAGTTTGGGAGGCGGAGGGGATAGGAAGGGGAGGAAGGGGAGACCAAGAAGGAGGTGGATGGATGGAATAAAGGAGATGCTGGAGGAGGGGAGGATGAGGAGGAAGAGAGGGTAGGGTGTTGGCGAGAGATAGAGTGGGAGTGGGAAGTGGAACAGAGGCGAGATGAAGTATTGAATAGAGAGGCTGTACAATACCACTACCCCTTAAGCGGGAAAAAGTAGCAGAGCAAATAATAAAAATAAATAAAATAAATAAAAAATATATATATATATATATATATATATATATATATATATATATATATATATATATTTTATATATATATATATATATATCTATATATATATATATATATATATATATATATATATATATATATTATATATATATAAAAGTAAAAACACAAGTAATTGAGAAAAATATACAGATATATATATATATATATATATATAATATATATATATATATATATATATATATATATATATATATATATATATATATATATATATATATATATATATAGAGAGAGAGATGAGAGGCACGAGTAGTGAAAAGTGGCTGGAGTCATACACGTATATATATATATATATATATATATATATATATATAGATAGAAGCAAAATATAGAAACTAGATATATATATATATATATATATATATATATATATATATATATTCCACCTACCCTAGGGTACACTATAAAATGTTAAATACTTGTAAATAGCAAAGAATTACAACAAAAGTAGATTGTATCCGTTAACATTTTTTGCAGCGACAATGAAAAAATGGCTCTAATGACATACTCCAATGCTTTCGCAAGCGAAAAATACCAGTTTGAAACTTATTGTTTCCAACCGTTGGATTGCCAGATTACAGTGAACTGTAGCAGAGAATACGGTCAGTAGTAGCTTGTTGCATAAAATCACGCAGCTAGCTGGCTTCAAGTTGTAAAAGTTTGTAAAGTGTTCAGCTGCCGTTCTTAAAATATTTCATGTTCCTGAAAGGAGTCCAGAAAATGATTCATTAACCCATGATTCAGTAATGCAAATAATGTCTAGATTCTCTCCTTAATGGTATAGCTAATCAGATCTTTTTTTTTTATTATTATTATTTCTAAGGCTATAAGCATTTGTGTAGAAGCATTTTATATTCGAAATGCTGTTACCTGCATTGCTTTCATTTTTAATTAGGCCTATAACAACATTAATTTTATTTATCCCGCCACAATTACAGTTATCAAATCTATA